>PVIY010055225.1:0-13839 GCA_004026745.1 Myrmecophaga tridactyla | reverse complement strand
CTTCTTGGGTCTGTAATTTTAAGTCTTTCATAAGAGTTGGGAAATTTTCAGTGATAATTTCCTCCATTAATCTTTTTTTTATTTTACATGGGCAGGCACCAGTAATTGAACCTGGGTACTCGAGCACAGCAGGCAAGCGTTCTTACCTGCTGAGCCACCGTGGCCCTCCTCCATTAATCTTTCTCCTCTTTTCCCCTTCTCGTCTCCTTCTGAGACACCCACAACACTTATATTCATACACTTCATGTTGTCATTCAATTCATTGAGTCCCTGCTCATATTTTTCCATTCTTTTCCCTATATTTTCTTTTGCTTGTTGGATTTCAGATGTCCCATCCTCCAGTTCACTAATCCTATCTTCTGTCTCTTGAAATCTAACATTATTGGTTTCCGTTGTTTTTTTTTTTTTTCATCTCTTTTACTGCGCCTTTCATTCCCATAAGTTCTTTGGTGTGTTTTGTCAGACTTTCAGTTTCTCCTTTTTGTTCGTCCCTTACCTTCTATAGATCCTCCCTCAATTTGTTGATTTGATTTTTGATGAGATTTTCCATGTCTCTTCAAACATTCTGGATTAATTGTTTCAGCTCCTGTATCTCATTTAAACTGTTGATTTGTTCCTTTGACTGGGCCATATCTTCAATTTTCTCAGTATGATTCATTATTTTTTGCTGGCAGCTAGGCATTTAATTTCCTTAATTAATTTATTCTAGAGATTGTTTTCACTCTTTTACCTAGGATTTTCTTGCGGAAATTCTAGAGGATTTACCTCTTGGATGGCTTTGTTTTCTATCTGTTCTTTGATATTCAGTTTAGCTTATTCTAGACCTCTAGCATAGGTTTTGCTTAATGAATCAGAATTTTTCAGTTTTCTTGTTTCTTGCCCTGCCTGTATGGTGCCTTTCTTTTTCCCTTAGGAGGGTCTACTCAGGTATTATAGACTCCAGTCAGATTTCCCAGACTGGCCTCCTCTCCAGAGGAAAGAGTCGCCTGCATCAGTTTTCCCTGCGGGTAAGGGCCAGCAGGTTGAAAGGCTTTCCTATGAAGCCTCTGGACTGCATTTTTCCTATCCCGCCTAGTATGTGGTGCTTGTCTACCTGTGGGTCTCACCAGCATAAACTGATGTGGTGCCTTTAACTTCAGCAGACTCTCCCTACTGGGTTAAGACAGACGAGAGGTTGCAGGCTGGCTTTAATTGCTTCAGTTTTCCAGTCCCTGGGATCTGAATTCCTTGAGGGAGGGATTCCACATGAGCTGGGCCCTACTTCTATCCTGGGGAAGGCACAGCCTCCAGGGAATTACCTCCTTTTTCCTGACCAGCCTCTTTGTCTCTCACACAAGCTCAATTCTGCCCTTGCTGAGGACAGTTGGAGCCTGAGAAGACTTACAGTTGTAAAAAAAAAAAAAAAAAATCCTTTTCAGAGCAGGACCCCTGTTCCTCGGGTTTCTTAATCAAGAGCTTAAGTTGGTACATTGCTCTATGTATCTCCAGGTCCTACGTGCCCCCTCTTTTTATTTTTATCCTTTTCAAGGATTATGTGCTGTCTGATCCAAAAACCTCTCTCTCTCTCTTTTTTCCCATCAGTTCTCCATAAGCGCCAGGGCAAAAACTAGTAACCTTAGCTTTTATTTGAGGTTTAGCTGAGCTGGGGGCCTATTTTTTGTTTCGTTTTTTTGCATGGGTAGGCACTGGGAAATGAACTCAGGTCACTGGCATGGCAGGCGAGAATTCTGCCACTGAGCCACCATCACACCACCCCTGGGGGCCTATTTTTAGTAGTCAGAATTTGTTAATTAATTCCACAGTTGGAGCTTGCTTGAGCTCAGACCCTGCTGTTAGTAAAGTCTCTTTCCTTTGCCCTTTGGGAAGTAGCCTGTGGGTTAGGGGCGCCGGCCTATGAAGCGTGGGGGCCTTACAGTTCTGGGTGGGATCGCAGCTGGTCCAGCTGGTCCAGACTGGTGGACGCTGTGTGTCCGGCCACTGATGCAGCCCCAGCAGTTGTTCTATACTCTTCCTGGCTGTTTACTAGCTGCTCTGGAGGACGGACTAAATTCCACACCTCACTAAGCTGCCATCTTGGACTCCATCCAGGCCATTCCATTCTTATCCCCTCTTTGCCTGCTCATCTCGGGGGGAGGACACTGAGGCTGACATCGTATTCTGTACACCTCTCGTGAGTGGTTCAGATGGACACCCTGGGTGATGAGCCTATATCTTTTACTCTGGGAATGCAGTTCCCCATCCAAGAGGAAAATACTGACCCCTGGGGAGTGACAAACAGACAACTCCCCTCTGTGAGGGTGGGAAGGGGTAGAACCCAGGGTTGAGCCAGAACTTCCCCATGGTGCTGGCAGAGGTCAGCAGTTTTAGATGATATAGCTGGGATCCAAAGAGATCTTTTCAGGCTAGGGCTATAAGCTATATTTTTATTTTTTAAATTTCTATTGATAAAACTTAACATACAAACATTCTTAACAAACACATACTTATCACATGGTGTACAGTCAGTAGCTCACAATATCATCACATAGTTGTGTATTCATCACCAGGATAGTTTTTTGAACATTTGTATCACTCCAGAGAAAGAAAGAAAAAAGAAAAAAGGAAAAACTCATACACTCCACACCCCTTACCACTCCCTCTCAGTGACCACTAGTATTTCCATCCACTCGATTCATTTTAACCTTTGTCCCCCCATTATTTGCTTATTTTTTATCCATATTTTTTACTCATCTGTCCATACCCTAGATACAACGAGCATCAGACACAAGGTTTTTCACAATCACACAGTCGCACTGTAAAAGCTATATCATTATAAAATCAATTTCAAGAATTAGGGCTACTGGAACACAACTCTCCAGTTTCAGGTACTTCCCCCCAGCCACTCCAATACACCATAAACTGAAAAGGGCTATCTACATAATGCATAAGAATAACCTCCAGTATATAAGCTGTCTTTTACAAGAAGAAATTTAACACGGACAAGTGGAGTGTCCTACTTGCAGGTCCCCAAATCATCAACTGTACAAGTATAGGAAAGGAAAGATATGATTTCATAGTAAATAGTGATAATAGCAATAAAACCATTGCCATCAGTAACAACAATGCTTTCCCTTTTGTGGAGCATCTGCAATGGACTAGGTCTTTACATTCTCTCTTTTTTTTTTGTAATTTTTTAGCTTTTTATTTTGTAATAATTATAAGTTCATAGGTAGTAGCAAGGCTAATATAGAGAGATCCTGTATACCCTTCAACCAGCTTCCCCCAATGGTTAAACCTTACATAACTCTAGCACCATAACAAAGCCAGGAAACTAAGGAAGTCAGGCACAAAGAGGAAATAACGGATGATGCCATTTATATGAAATCCAAGAACACTGAAAGTAATTGACGGTGATAGACTAGTGGTTAACTGTAAGGAAGGAGGTATTGATTGGGGAGGAGCAGGAAAGAACATTTTGGGGTGCTTAGGAAGTATTTTATATCTTACTCTTTTATTTATGTATTTTACATGGGCAGGCACCGGGAACTGAACCCGGGTCTCCGGCCTGGACAGTGAGAATTCTGCCGCTGAGCCACCATCGCACCACCCAGTATTTTATGTCTTGATCCAGCTGGTGGTTATATGGATGCGTACATATTTTAAAATTAAGCAGGCTTAAGATTAGTCTATTTTACACACTTTACTGTATGAACCTTATAACTCAATAAGAAAGAAAAAGAATCAGGGCACAGGGTTTGACAAGGTTGAATCTTTAGGGCTGTGATGAGACAGACCTTTTAAAAATCAGGACTGTCGGGTGTAGCTGGGGAAGCTTACGTTGACCATACATATAAAACGTCCAGCACATATGGAAGGACGTACCCGAAACTGCCCAGCCGTGTTCCAGTAGCCTTGATTTTTGAAGATGATTATATAATGATACAGCTTTTACAACGGGACTGTGTGATTGTGAAAACCTTGTGTCTGATGCTCCTTTTGTCCAGAGCATGGACGGCTGAGCAAAAAAATATATGGATAAAAAATAAATAAATATTAGGGGGACAACAGTTAAAGTGAATTGGGTGGATGGAAATGCCAGCTGTCAACGAGAGGCAGGGGTAAGGGGTATGGTCTGTATGAGTCTTTGTTTGTTTCCTGGAGTGATGCAAACGTTCTGAAAACGATTGTGGTGATGGACCCACAACTATGCCATCTGTGTGATGATACTGTGACCCGTCGGTGGTGCGCCATGCATGGACCGTACATATGTGAAGACTTCTCAGTAAAAAATATTGTTACAAAAGTGTCCAGCACACAGCAGGCTAAAGACAAAGAGCTGAGTTTACGTTCATCACGCAGCCCACATTCTCCCACGGGCCGTGCAACCCTGTGACACGAAGTTGCATCTCGTGGATTTAACTCTCTGGGAAATGACGTGAAAAATCGAGGGCCAAGGTGTGTCTGGAGGTGTGCGTGGGGGCGTAGATCTAGGATCACGTCGAGTTTGGAGAGATGAAGAGCTCACCAGCCTCCTGTCCCTCATCCAAACGCACCAACCAACTCTGGCAGCAGCCGAAACGGCCCCTCCTGGTCTCTCCCCGGCCCAGGGGGCTCGCAATGAAACGCTCGCTGTACCTGCCTTCGGCGAGGAGGAGCCACGCCTCGCCCACCTCGGCCTGGATCTTGCTCCCAGAGATGGCCTTAATGGCTGGGAGGCACGGCCTGGGCACAGGGAGTTTTAACAGCGCCCCAGGTGACTTTAAGGTGCAGCCAAACCCTAAACGCGCCCTCGAAGGCCGTTCTTCCTTGTCCACGCCCGACCCGCACCCCAGCGCCTGCTCCCCCGGGTAGGCGCGAGGACGGCCGGGCCCCGGGGCCCCCCGTCCCTCCCGAGAGCCACCGACCCACTCCGATCTCTTCCCGACAGCCCACCGGAACTCCAGCCCGGCTGCGGGTGCTCTGCGCCCGGCCCAGGTCTCTATGGTCTTCTGGTGTCCCCTCTAGCACTTCCCAAGGCGCCTTCGCCTTCGGCGGGGGGCCCGCCGCTCCCTCTCTATGGTAGCGGACCTCCAGGCTCCGCCTCCGTGGGACTCGATTCCGGAAGCTAGTCCGGATCAAAGAGGAGGCGGGACTCCCCTCCCGGAAGCGACCCACGTGCTTCCGTTTTGCCGGCCCCGGCAACCCGGTGGGTTTCCGGCGTTCGCCCGAAGTTGGGGACACGGGGGGCGTGTTGGCCGGCCCCAGGCCGAGGTGAGTGACCTGTGACTCCTGACCCCGAGGAGGCCCTGATCACGGCGCAGCCATTTCTGAGTTGCGGCCCTTGGGTCGGGGCCCGAGCGCTTCGAGGAGCCAGGGCCCCTGAGGTTCGGTTCCTCACCCCGGGCTGTCGGTCTTCTCCTGGGTAGAGGTGACCCCGAGGGGTTGGGCGTCGGGGCGCTAGGGCTCGGTTTACGGCCCCGCCGTTCGGGTGCCGCGTGACCTTGGATTAGGCAGTATTCCCCTTCGGGCCTCAGTTTCCACAGCTGTGAACGAGGTGGCTGGGCTCCCTGAGCTCAGGGGTGACGGATTTGTAGCCCCTGAGTTAGGAGGACGGACGGAGGGGGGGTGCTGAAGGTGACGTCTGCCCCCAGGACAGGGAGGCCAGAAGGAGATCCCCTCCGCGGTGCCCGGACTGAGATGGATCCGCTCAGGGCCCAGCAGCTGGCGGCGGAGCTGGAGGTGGAGATGATGGCTGACATGTACAACAGGTAACGGGAGCCGGCCCGGCACCACCCTGAGTCTTGGGGGATGAGCCTTGGTCAGTCTGTCCCAGGGCAGGGGCGGAGGACTTCTAAAAAATGCTTTCCTCCATCGAGGGAAATCAAGGGAAGCCAGAGGCCGGTGCTTACCCCTCCCGACCCCTCCCATGTTGAACTACTAATGGAGACTCACTATGGGGGCACCAGAACAAATCGGACTTTTAGGTTGGGATGAAATGGGAGAGGAAGGAGTGGAGCCGGGAGAGAAGCTCCATTCCAGGTTCTGGGCAGGTTCCGAGAACAGGTGACTGTTTGCCTCTTGACACATAGCAGATAGCCATTTAATACTTAGCCTTTCTTAAACTCTTACTCCATGTCAGACATGTGCTGGGCATTTTACACACGTTTTCTTTTTTAATATTCAAAAGAAAATTATTTTGAATTAAAAAAATTCAAAGTTAATTTTATAAGATGAAGCATTTGAGGCACCTAGAGGTTAGTTAACTTCCGCTGGCTGGTCACTAGCAGGACTAATACCTCAGTCTGACTCCAGAGTTAGGGCTCATAACCACTTCGTAAATATGGAAACAAACCCTGATTCCACTAATCTAATAGTATAGCCTTGGACAATTTCTTGGGCTCTTTGATGATCGTGTCTTCAGCGATAAGATGCAGATAATAATAGTATCTACCTCATAGAGACACGGTAAATGTTAAATGTAAAAATGTTTGCTAACCCCTTAGCATCAAGCCCAACACAGAGGAAGAAGCCAATAAATTGTTTGCTATTTTTATCAGCTGTAGCTCTCTGCTATCCTCTCCCCCGAATGCTTGGTTCATCTTGGAGGCTATATGTCAGAATGGTTTTAAAATGTGGGCTGTGAAGTCAGACTGCCCAGCTTTATGTCATCCTCAGCAAATTACTGAGCCTCTTTGTGCCTTAATTTCCTCATCTGTGAAATGAGAAAAGATCATGCCTATCTCATAGGCTTATTGTAAGACTTGCATAAGAGGATCCATTTAAAGAATTAATCCTGATGCCTGGCACATAGCCAGTACTTAATGGTTTCTATTTCATTAGTCATATATAAGGACTCAGACAGAATTCTTACTCACAAGGGCCTTCCAAGCTGGTTGAGGTGCAAATACAATTTACACTGCCTTCTTGGAAGCAGTGAAATCTTTGTAGCTAGCAGGAACAGTCGAGGGTCCCTGGGATGCCACAGAATGCTACTGACCTGAACTTGTCTCTCCTTCCCTGCAGAATGACCAGTGCCTGCCACCGGAAGTGTGTGCCTCCCCATTACAAGGAAGCAGAACTGTCCAAGGGCGAATCTGTATGCCTGGACCGGTGTGTCTCCAAGTACCTGGACATCCATGAGCGGATGGGCAAAAAGTTGACAGAGTTGTCTATGCAGGATGAAGAGCTGATGAAGAGGGTGCAGCAGAGCTCTGGGCCCGTGTGAGGCTCCAGACATACACACCCTGGGCTGCATCCTGCCCCTTCCCACTTCCTAATAAAAGTGCCCCCCATTGGGTGCCATCTGTGAAGACTGTGCCAGGCCTTGGCTCTCTCTGGATGGTCTCCAGGAGCCTGGAGTGTGGTAAAGCTCTTTCCTGGTTGAAGAAGGGGTATCTGTCACACTGGAATTAAAATTGTGTGTATGTGTGTATATATATCTATATGTATTAAAATAAGTTTGACACTTACTATGTGCAAAGCAGTGTGCTTGGCACTCTGGAGGAAAGAAAGCAGACATAGCAGCTGCCTGCAGAGGGAGTTTAACGAAGTGTTAAGAGTACAGACTAGTATGACAGCTTAGGTTTGTACCCTGAGCATGTCACTCCTCTGGACTTGAGCTTCCTCATGAGATGGGGATAATGTTGTCTACCTCATTCGGCTTTTTGAGGGTTAAGTGAGTTAATATGTGTAAAGCATTTGGAATAATGACTGGGGCATAGGAAGTGTTCAATAAATGTTATCTATATTAAAAAAATAACCTGAAATTCCATGGGAACAGGCAGGCAGGCATTTTCAGAAATGATATAAAGGAATGATTTAGAGGCAAGGATAAAAAGTAGATGAGATTTAAGAAATCAGCCTCTTGGTTCTAAAGGGCAATATCAGGAAGTGTGTGATGTGATTGAGTCTGCCTAGGCCCAAAGCCAGGGAAGGGATTGAGTGTTCACCTGATCTGGAGCTCGTGCTCTTTACCTATCGTTCCAGTCCAGTCGACCCATCTGGACTAAAGGTCCTGTTGGGAAGTAGCGGCTCAGAGAGGTAGTCGCTGACTGGCGGTCACACAGGTGGAGCAAGAACCTGGAGACCAGGGCTGATGACTGCACTTAACTGTCTCTCTAAGGAGGGGCTGAGTCTAAATTTCTGCCCTGAGGTGTACCTGGGAGGACTGTGCAGCTTTCAGAGTGTGTGAGGGTCATCCAGATGGGATTTCAAATGAAGACATCACCAGTCAAAGCCCCTGTAATGGCTGTACCCTCATGGTAGAGGAAGGGGTCTGGGACGTCACTACAGCAGATCACTGAAGGAGACAGAATCGAGGCAGTGAATTTCAGGCTTAAAAGCACAGATTGAAGCCAGGCTGCTGGGATTTGTGTCTGGTCTGAGATTTTCTACCTATTCATCTTAGGCAACGCGTTAAACCACTCAGTGCCTGCCCGTAAATGGTGATGAAGGCCCCCCTTCATTGGGTGGTTGTAAAAATTGCGTTAGTAATTACAGCATTCAGGAAAGTGCCTGGCACACGTTGAACACCATGTTATTTATGTCTTTTTATTATTGCCAAGTTTGGTATGAGGTAGCCAGATAGACCCCTTGGAAAACTTCGTAACCATTTGTCCTGCCGCTCTGGCTGGAGGGCCAAGGAGCCTTCCAAGGTACTGAAATGCAAGTTTGGATCAACAGGTGGCGCTGTCTGCCCGTGGGATCAGGGCTGCTGTGGACAATTCCGCTAGGATTTATCTGCCTACTCTGCCAGGCACTGTGCTGGCATATAGTTGGAATATCTATACCTAGAAGTATAGTTGGAATATCGTACCTGGAAGAAGGGGAGGTAGGAAGGGAAAGAAGAGGTTCCAGCAAAAGATGTGGCTGAGTGCTGAGTGTGAAAGGAGGTAGTGGTGAGAGATGGGTCTGGAAGGCTGGGCAGGCCTGCTGATCTGTGTTAAGGGGTGTGGATTTTCTCCTATCCAGGGCATCAGCAAACTGTTGAAGGATTTCAACCTGGTGGTGACAATGACATCTGCATTTTAGAGGCTCACCCTTGCTGCCAGCCAAGTGGATGGTGGTAGATAATAGTAAATAATGGACTAAGGGAGCCAGTGATAAGAGAAGGGCATGAAGGGAGTAATAACAACTCAATTATTAAGTTACTACAGTGTGCTAAACTGTGCTAAGTGCCTTAAGTGTTTTATTTCAGTTATTTCTTACAGCTTCCCTGTGAGGCAAGTGTGATTATTCTGATTTTAGGAAGAAGCTGGGTCTCTGGAAAGTTAATAACTCGCCTGAGGGCCTGTAGCAAGCAAGTAGCAGAGCCAGGATTCCAGCTGAGACCCCTGCCCCCACTTTTAAGCACGCTTCTGTTATTGGGGAGAATGATTCCTGATGAGATAGATATTTGTCAGCAATTTCATATTTAACTCCATAATATTTGTTGTTGGCTTGGGACATGCAAAGAGCTCTGAAAAATTCCCAAAGTGAATTAGCTAGATCTCTGCCCTCAATGAGCAAGTGCGAAGGGTGGAATAGGAGAAACGGGACACACAAAGAAAGGGTATTACAAATCAGAATGGGTTAGGGCCTTTCCACCATAGGGAGGAGACATTAACTATCAGTCTTCAGATGTGGGTTTTGTGTTTGTTTGTTTTTTGTATGCTGTATGGCAGGGTCACATTCCAGTCTTTTTCCATGTGAGTGTCACGTTATTGCAGCACCGTTTGTTGAATTTTATTTTGGGGGGCTTGGTTTGGTTTTTGTTTGTTTGTTTGCTTACTTGTTTTTTTGGGGAAGTGCATGGGCCAGGAATCGAATGCAGGTCTCTCACATGGCAGGCGAGAATTCTACCACTGAACTACCCTCGCACCCCCTTCTTCAGATATGGTTTTGTTTTGTTTTGACAAGCACAGTTTTTAAAAATTAGAATTGCCTTATAAAAATCCATACTCTGGCTTCTTTTGAAAACTTAGAAGAGCTGACCACAGCCTACACCCTGGCTTGGCAGCAGTCTGCTGCAGAGTGCGCAGAGGCTCACCAGTCCACTGACTATTCCACCACTCATTTCTTCCTTCATTGTCATCATCTCTTTGACTCGTAGGCTGCTCCTTCTGCTCTGGGCATCCATATGAGCCCGATGCGATGTGAGAAAACGGTTGAAAATGTGTTGTGGTAGACGACCTACAATGACCCCCAGTGGTACTCATGCCCTCTCATTACCCCTTCCCTGGAGTGTGGGCTGGACCTTCCGGCTTCTGACATCACGGCAAAGGTGATGGGATGCCACTTCCAAGGTTAAGTTACACAGGACTGTAGAGTTGGTTTGTTATGTCTCTCTCTCCCTCTCTGGTTCTTGTAGAGTTGGTCTGTTAGGTCTCTCTCTCCCTCTCTGGTTCTTGCTCATTTACTCTGATGGAGCCAGCTGCCATGTTGAGCTGCCCTATGGAGAGGTCCACGTCATAAGGAACTCAGGGCAGCCAACAACCAGCATGGAATTGAATCCTGCCTACAGCCATGTGGGTGAGCTTAGAATCAAATCCTTCCAAAGTCACTTCACAGTCTTGTGAGAGACCTGAAGTGGAGTATGTAGGTAGGCTGCACCCTGACTCTGGACCTAGAAAAAACGGAGATAAATGTTGTTTTAAGCCACTAAATTTAGAGGGAAGTTGCTACGTGGCAGTAGAACCTGTACATGTACAGTCTACACAAGTGTTAACAGTTGTCAGAGATTGTGCTTCAGTCATTCTAGACCTATGTGCCAGACACCATTTAGGGATGGGATACATTAATGAGCCAAATGGGGATCCTTGCCCTCTTGGAGCTTATATTCTAACGGGGATAGTTTTGCGTAGTAGAAGTCTGGGTTGACAGTGTTGCTTTGAAGATCAGAGAGCTCCTTCAGCTCCCAGGGAAAGGTTCTTAACCTTTTTCATGTCTTAAGAACCTCTTTGAAAAGCTAACAAAAGCATTTACCCCAGAAAAATGCACATGCAAGTATAACTTTGCATGCAGTTTTAGGAATTTTCATCAGGAAATTTATGGGCTGAACTTAGGGAATCTTGTGATGAGCATGGCTTTAGGTGTTGGGGCAAAGAAGAGCAAGATAGAAAATCTAGTGGGGGAGACAAATTTTAAAACCACTCACTTTTACTTTGTGATAAGCGCTATGAGAGATGTCCACTTGGGGGCTGTATATAAAGGAACATGGCTGCTAGTGTGGCTGCTTAGGGAATGCTGTCCCTCAAAAAGTCATAGGTAGCTGAAATTTGAAGGATGGATAGGAATTTGTCAAGCAGGGGGCATGGGGTGGGGATGGGATCTAAGTTAAGTGGTAAAGGATAGTGGTGGCTAAGATGGACACAGGTCCCTGCCCTCTGGCCCATAGAGTCCATCAGAGGAAACAGACACATTGGGGTGAGTTTTATCAAAAGGAAATTTGGATGTCACATGTGTCACATAGTAGAGGGATTTAGTCTACCTAGCCCCAGAGTCAGGCAAGGAGCCTTCCCCTAGGAAGTGGCCAGTAAGTCAAGATCTGGAGGGTTAGTTAGCTAGACCAGGGCAGGGAAAATGTTCCAGGTCCAGGAAGACTTGAGGTGGGAAAGAGTACGGGCTATTTAATGGAAGGGAAGGAGGCCAGAAGGCAAAAGTAGTAAGGGAGATGGCCCAGATGGCACAGAGCTTGGAGGCCATTGTAGGGAGTTTGTCCATTTTCCCAAGAGTCATGGGTAGCCTTTCAAGGGAAGCAGCCTGATCTGCATCTCCAGGTCATTCTGAATGAATGGTAGGATCGTGTGCAGATGTGGAATTGGCAAGGCCAGGTTTGAAGGGTTGCAGGAGTCTAAGTGAGAGGTGGTAAAGATCTGGGCTTGGGTGATGGCAGCGGTTGGGGAGAGTGGTGTACAGAGATGAGGTCTTTAGAAGATAGGAACCACAGGCCATTTGTAGATTGGATGTGGAGAGTGAGACAGGGAACAAAGTTTTGGTTGACTGTGGTTCTGTGGCTTAAGCAACTGGATGGAAGGAAGATGGTGCTTTTACTGATAGGCAACAATGGAGGAGGAGCAGGTTAGGGAGGAGGGTCATTTTCGATCATTTGCGATTACTGAACACTCGTTACTGTCTTTGAGTGGCCAGTACAGTTTTAGCCTGTATCTACCTTTCCAGGTGCAATCTCCTGCCACAATCCTCATCATTCTATATGCTTCATCTACACTGGCCCTCGTTCAGTTCCCTGAATACGTCAGGCTTTCTTCATTATAGGATCTTTGCTTGTGCCAGTTCTTCCTGTCAGCATTGGATAAATCCTATTGTTTCAGATGCAAAATTGTGTCTGCAGATCTTAGCACCAGTATCACCCATAAGGACTTCTGTCTTTTTGTCTGAGTCAAACCCACCTTCCCCATTACATGTTCCCATAGCATTATATACCTCTCGTCCATGGTGCTTTCTTTAATTGCAGTTACACCTAACGTGTGATCATTTGATTCATCTGTTCCTTTCTTCCACTGGAATTTTTGTGCTCTGATGTAGGAAACATCTTTTTCATCATTGACTCCTTAGTGCCTGGCATAAGCAAAGTTTTTGTTGTTGTTGTTGTTTGTTAATTGAGATATTCACATACCATAGACACATTCTTTTAAAGTATACAATTCAGTGGGTTTTAGTATATTTGCAAAGATGTACAACTGTCACTACTATGTAATTACAGAACATTTTCATCACCCCAAGAGGAAATCCCTTACCCAATAGCAATCACTACCTAGCCTCTGGCAATCATTAATCTACTTTCTATCTCAATGGATTTGCCTATTCTGGACATTTCATACAAATGAGACATATAGTATGTAGCCTTTTGTGTCTGGCTTCTTTCACTTAACATATTTGTTATGGTTAAGTGCACGTGTCAGCTCGGCTAGGTTATGCTGTTCAGTTGTTCGGTCAAGCAAGCACTTGCCTGATTGTTACTGTAAGGGTATTTTGTGGATTTAAATCATTAGTCAGTTGATTGCATCTATGACTGATTACATCTACAATCAACACAGAAGATTGTCTTCTGCAATGAGGGAAGTTTCATCCAATCTGTAAAAGGCCTTAAAGGGAGACCTGATGACTTTAGGAGTCAGAAAGAATTCCTATCTCTACTTCAATCAACCAGCTTCTCATGGGGAATTCATAGGAACCTTCATTAGAGTTCCCAGATTGTGTTCCCATGTATATGAAGGTATGTTGGTTCTGTTTATCTGGAGAACTGTGACTAACACAATATTTTTAAGGTCCATCCATATTACAGTATGTATTGTACTTTGTTCCTTTTTATGGGTGAATAATATTCCATTGTATGGATATAACACATTTTGTTTCTTCAGTTGATGGACAATAGGATTGTTTGGACTTTGGGGTTATGGTGGATCATACTACTGTGCATACTCATGAACAAGTTTTTTGCATGGACATAGTTCTCAGTTCTCTTGGGTGTATATCTAGGAATGAAATTGCTGGGTCACATGTTTAATATTTGAGGAACTGCCAAACTGTTTTCCAAAGCAGCTGCATCATTTTATTTACATTCCCCATGCAAAGGTTTTTCATAACCATCTGTTAGATCGAATAAATAATGTCTTACTATGAATTGGGTATGATTATTTCCAGCACTTTGCAGGGAAGGAGTGTGAGGCTTGGGAGGGTAAGTGACATGGCCAAAATGTACAAGTGATCAGCCTGCAGAACCAGGATTTGTTTAGACTCAGGCCGTCTGACTCCAGAGTCAGTGCTCTTAACCACTAAACCATAAGCAAAGACTCTAGCCAAGAGTCCACGTGAGACCCAAGGTGAATACACCATTTCTCTCCCAGCTCTCAAGGTCTTCTCATCGTTTTTTTTTTTTTTTTT
>PVIY010055224.1:0-13846 GCA_004026745.1 Myrmecophaga tridactyla | reverse complement strand
GGACAGCAGTGCCCCTGTGTGTGTGCAAGGACAGCAGTGCCCCGAAGCCCAGAGGGGCAGCAGCTTGGGGGGAGGCGCTCACTCCTGCTCTGGGGGCTCTGGAGAAACCGAGTTGCCCACAGCGTTTGCCTCTGGAGTCCTTGTGCACAGCTGTGACCGCAGGCCTTGTGTCAGCCCTGGGAGGCTGGAGGGAATGCCTTTGCCAACTCATTTACTCCACCTGGGCGGACCTAGGATGGGGGCAGATGCTTGGTGCTCCCCTGAACCCCCAGGTACAACCTTCAGAGAGGATGAGGCATCATTCAGTGAGCTAACGGGGTGGGGTGGCTGGCCCTGTGGGGCGTGCGTGTCGCATGGGCAGACAGCCTTGTGGAGGGGCGGGCGATCAGCACAGTAGCGGGGTGGCCAGGGATGGGAATCCCTGCTAGGAATGGTGCCCAGGCCGAGTGCTAGAAACCCAGCCTGATCACACTGAAGAGCCTGAACATGGAAAACTGACCATTAGAACTTGTGGGAAACTAGCAGACCCAAACAGGAAGCACAGCAGAGAAAGTGGCGTGACTGGATAGGAAAATGCTGCCCACCTGGTTGGAACGGGGGTGGGGCCTCAGTTTCCTTGCCCAGTGCGGGCTCCCCTCTAACTCAGTGAGCTAGGACGTGGGCAGGGCTGCTCAGCCTCGTGTTGGAAATTGGTCATATGGGTATAAATAGAAAGCCTCAAAATACTTTATTAAATATTTGGTTCTAAATAGGTTAAAGCTAAGAATGGGTTAATAGTTTTACATCACCATTTCCCATGTGAAGAAGGGTGAGAAATCCATTCACATGACCCTCAGCAGAGAAGGAGAAATGGCTTTCATCAGATCTCTTTTAATGAGGGGAAGTCTCCATTAAAAAAAAAAGCTTTATTGAGCTGTTTGCTCTATTAAAGTGTCCAGGTCAGTGACTTAGTATATTTATAGAGCTGTGCTCCTTTCACCACTGTCTAGTTTTAGAACCGTTTCATCTCCCCAGAAAGAAGCCCAGTTCCCGTGCGCAGCCCTGCCCGTCGCTCCGGGCCCACCCTACTGCTGGCCTGCTTGCTGTCTCTGAATTTGCCTATCTGGACATTTCACTAACGGAGTCACACAATACGTGGTCTTTGGGGACTGCTGCTAGGCTCATCCTCGTGGCATGTGTCCAACTGTTCACTTTTAAACGCCAAAACTTTGCCTTAGAGTCACGTTGAACATGGGTGATGCTGAGCTGCCTTCCTTGCGTGGGTTTTGGCATCCTCCGTGCCACAGAGGGTTGAGACTTCTGTATTTTCCCTTTTCTTCTTTGTAACTCCAGTGGCAGTTTCTACAGTTGAACTTTTTTCTTGGGCCTTTTTTCATTGGTAGGATTCTGTGGTTGAGGAACCCTCAGCTTATTTGGAATGCCTTGGGTAGAAATAGGTTATTTTTTTGTTTCTAGATACAGGGAGTGGTTAGTCCTACCTAATGTAAGTTGTCTCCCTAGGCTGGTAGAGGATGGCCTCCAGCTTGGGGTGGAGGGTAGACTGCAGATGGGCCTCTTCTGGGAGAAGAGTGGGGCCACCTGGGGGTGCAGCTCAGTCCTCCGATGTTCGTCTGTCCTGATAAGCGTGACCCAGGTAGGCCCCAAGGTTCCTTTGGATGCAGAGGAGCTGAGACCGAGTTCCGGTGTAGGTGGTCACTGGAGCTGGGCAGGCGAGCTTCTCTCTTGCTTTTCTAAATTCTCTTGTAGGTCTTTGTATTACCTTTTGGGTTTTGATTGTTTTTAACTATTCATCAAGTACTTTCTGTCCTCCTCGTCTTGGGGCTTAGGTTAACTAACGTGTAGACTTGCAGTTCCTGGCCTCCGTCCTGGTGCAGACAGCGAGCCGTCCCTCCCAGGCAGCCTGTTTTCTTCACCAGAGCCAGGCACTTTTCTCAGTTCTCTACAACTAGCCAAGATCTTGGTGGAAGCGAAGCCCATTTGTTGTGTGCTGGGAGACTGTGTCAGTGGACGCAGACAGAGCTGGACCAGCTTCAGAGTCCTGCCATGCCACAGCACTCCGCCTCAAGCCTTCCCCTCCCGGGTGCACAGGACCCACCTGCCATCCCTTTCCTGTCCAGCTTCTTGAATGTTTCTTGGGACTCACCCTCCCTGCTGTGGTGTCCTGTCCCAGATGGGTTTGTTGGACTGGGGGGATCCAGGGTACCTGTTCCTGCTGCTGGCTCTGGCCCTGTGTCATTCCCCAGAGTTTTAAATACTTTCTGAAATGGAGCTGGTCTGTTCAGAAACAGATGCTTCCTAAGCCAGACACTGCTCCCCAGAGAAGCTTTACTCTTACTTAGGCTTTAAGACACAGCTCATGTTTCAATGTACATTGTGGCCTTGAGCTTTTCCGATAGGACCGGATAGTAGTTGTCATGTCTGGAGACACTTGCCTGCTCACTCACTGACCAGAAGGGCCGGCTGGCCGGGACAGTGGGTGGGGTCACCCGAAGGGACTGGCCTCACCTCCGCCCACAACCAGAGAGCCATCACGGGAGTGGCGTTAACTGGTATCCACATTCCAAAAGGCAGGGATGGCGACAGGGCCACTAGGCTTCGTGCCACTGTCCAGGTCTGGGGTGGGTTTCGCCAGGTGCCCAGAAGCCCTATAGCGGCCTCTGGAACAGCGGTCAGCACCCTGCAGTGCTCAGCCTGTGCGGCTGAGCGGCTGCCTGCAGCACTGTTCTGCTTTGGCCTTTGCAAAGACAGCTGTTTGCCAAAATTTCTCAGCTTGTTGACGTGGAAGCCTGGGCTCGCAGGTTCTGGCTAGCCGTCCCCCAGGTGTGGCTCGGGGGTCCCTGCCTGCAGCACCTGAGCCTCTCTGCCAGCTCCTAGGGGGCCAGCACCCTTCTCACGCCCCTCCGGGGGGTCCTGAGTGCTGTGCGGGGCTTGTGGTGTGGCATGTGGGGCAGGGCCGCTGGCACGTGTGAGTCCTTGCGCTCTGGCTCACCTGTCCCTGTTGTGGCCAGTGGCCACAGCAGCTCTGGCTGCCCTGTTGCGAGGCCCACGGGCCCTGAGGATGGCATAGGCGTCCTCGGCCTGCCCGGGGTGGCCAGTGGGGAGGACAGGGCAGTCCGCGGGGTCAGGGCGGGCCATGTGCACAGTTGCATAACACGCGTGTTGTAGCTCTGCCACGCCCTACGCCTGACACTGGGACCCGTCTGCTCGCAGTTGCCGGTAGGCTCCTTGGGGACAGGCAGTTCCCAGGGGGCACAGTGGGTGCCGCGGGCAGCAGTAAGGGAGGGAGAGCCACTGCCAGCGGTAGCAGGGCCCTGTGTGCCCGTGTCGCGCCGTCCGCCCCGTTGCTCTAGAACTGCCGAGCAGGCCAGGCAAGTGGCCCTTCCGTCATGAGGCGTGCTGCAGGCAGACGCCCAGGCCCTGGGCTGCTCCTTCCGCACCCCCAGGGTGCCTTGTTCTCTCACCCGTGTCCCCAGGGAGTGTGCACTGTGGAGGGAGAGGCTCGAGGCTGACCTCCTCTCCTGGCCGACATCAGACTCCTGGGTGTGGGACTCAAGGTGTGCCTCATGCCACCTGGGGAGGGGCCCTGGGGCCAGGGAAGCAGTCGGAGGGATGTGGTCTGTGGGGCAGAAGTGGAGGCGACCCGGGGCAGGGCTGTCGGGAGCAGGCAGGGCCCAGCAGGGAGGATGGGCACTGGTGCCCAGTGATGCCCGGAGCCAGGCTTGGCCCCTGGCGCTGGCCGTGGGGCCCTTCATGTCCAGGTCCCCAGCTGCGGGCCTCGCCCTTACCCACCTGGCTGCACAGTGCTGCCGCAGGGCCTCATGCAGGGCGTACTGGAGGTCCTGGGGCGTCGCTGAGGTGCGTGTCTCATGGACAGTCATCGCGGTTTCCTGGGGTGGCCAGAGCAGAGTCCGCAAGCGGGCGGCTCGAAGCAGCCACCGTCCTGGGGGCCGAGGGCCGCACCGCGGAAGAACCTGCCGGGCGCTCGGGCTTCGGGGTCCAGTGGGTCTGCCTAGGGGCCGCCTCCTGGAAGGACGCCACTCACCCCGCACGGGGTTTGCCCTGGATCGGGGACTTGACTGGGGGCACGACCGGCCATCACCTCCGCGTCAGGGCCCTCGCTACCCGGCTGCTCCCTGGTGCAGGCTGCCACCCTGGTTACGGTCTCCCTGCAGGGTCGCTCAGGAACGCCGGGCACGAGCCACCCGCAGGGACGTCCAACGCGCCAACTCCTGGGGCCCCTGCCTGCTCCAGGACCCGCCGCTGTGTGTGCAGGAGGCAGGTAAAGGCGGCCGCTCCCCGTGGGCTGCAGGGCTCTGACACACGCAGGTGTGAGTGGCCAGCCCTCCTGGGAGGAGGTGCCAGGCCAGGCTCTAAGCAGCACGTCACCCCACGGGCAGCTCCCCCGGCAGGGGCCATGCAGAGGGGACAGCTGCTTCCAGGCTCACCCTAGTTCACCGTTCCGCGGTGTCTGCCCTCACCCTGCTTTCTCTAGTTGTGTCTTTTCGTCCTCAACTCTATTTTTTAATTTTGTAAACATAAAATTCCCATTTTAACCATTTTTAAGTGTAGGATTCTATAGTATAAATTATTATTTTTTCTTTAAAAAACAACAATCGTGCAGAAAAGCCTGGATCCCCATAGGCCACCCTATAGCTGGGACATTTGGCACACCTGAAGAACATACAGGTTTATAATTGTACTAGTAGCTGTGGTCCCTGGTCTGACACGGGCCACTGTGTGTGGTCCCTTGGATTTTTTAAATTTTCTTATTCTAGTACCATTTATAAAACCTCAGATTTCCCCCTTTTAACCACATTCAACTGTATAATAATTCAGGGTTTTAATTATATTTCCAGTCCTATGCCTTCACCACCAAAACATCCATCTGCCCAAAGAGAAACTCTGCACCTGTCCAGCAACACCTCCACCCCTTCCCGAGCCCCTGGTAGCCTCTAACCGATTTCTGTTTCTGTAAATTTGCTTCTTGTGGATACTTTCTAGAAGTAGAATTATCTAGAATTATTCTTCTTAGAGCCTCTAGACCCTCCCTTCTCTATGTTCTGGGACATGTGGTCCTTTGAGCCGATGGGCTGTCTCAGACCTTCCAGGATGGGGTTTCTGAGTCCTGCTGGAGATACCCTCCACTTTTTTAACTTTTTTATTGTAAAAAATATATATAAAGCAAAGAAAAAAGGAATAATTTTCAAAGCACACTTCAGCAAGTAGTTCCAGTATCTCAGATTTTTCCTTCTAGTTGTTCCTAAAGACTAGAGGCTAGAAGAGATTTTAATATATTAAAATAGTGATTCAGCAGCCATACCTCCTTTAATCCTCCCAGTCTGTCGAGATCTTTGGGCAGTGCCCGTCCTTTCTCAGGTTGAAAAGGGGTGTCCAAACAAAAGGATACGGAGATGTAATCAGTCAATAATCCTGGAGAGGCTGGTCTCTCCGGGTTTCAGAATTTATCTGACCTAGGAGCCCTCTGGGGATTATGGGTTCCAGGAAGGGAAACCTGGTCCATGAAAACTTTATGGAGTTGCAGGGTTTTTTTTTTTAAGAAAACAAACAATACACTTAGAACCACCGAAAACAGATATCTAAGTTAGCTTAACCATAGGCTTATTTAAGAGTCAACAGGAGGGATGTAGGCTGGGGTTTAGCAGAGCATGGCACAGAGAACCGTGGAACTGAACCTTACGTAGGAACAGCCTCCAGAATAGTTTCGACTCTGTTTGCCCCACCACCACCCCCTTAGCCACTGGTGCTTCTTTTGTTACACTTTTCCCCCTTTAGGTCAGGAAGGTGTTGTCAGGCCCTCGGTGCCAGGGCCAGACTCGTCCCCGGGAGTCACGCACGTCCCACGTGGTCAGCAGGCTTTCACCCCTGCACGTCATGTCCCACGTGGAGAACCCCTTTTTAACGGGACTCGTGGCTTCTCGCATGAGCTCAGTTCATTTACTTTGTAGAAACTGCGTTGTTGTGCAAACGCCACGGCTCAGGCGTGTGAGCAGAAGTCTTGGTGCGTCAGCCTGGGAAGGTTTCCTGCCTGTGAGTCTGGGCACTGGCTTGGAATTTTGTGATAAAACCACTCATTTTTCTCTGAAACACTAGAACAATAGCGGGGAACAGTCCTTTTCATGCATCCCTGAACCCAAAGTGCTTTGTGGCTGACCCCATGGGCCTGAGGGGAGGCTCTGAGGGGGAGCTGGGGACCCCATGGGCCTGAGGAGAGGCTCTGAGGGGGAGCTGGGGACCCAAAGTGCTTTGTGGCTGACCCCATGGGCCTGAGGAGAGGCTCTGAGGGGGAGCTGGGAACCCAAAGTGCTTTGTGGCTGACCCCATGGGCTCTGAGGGGAAGCTGGGGACCCCATGGGCCTGAGGAGAGGCTCTGAGGGGGGCTGCGGAGCCGGGGCGCGGCGGCTGCGCCGTGCCCGTGTGGAGCCTGTGCGGTGCCCTTGGCACGTGCACTAGGTTTGCAGGCGTGACCCCGCGTTCCCCAACTCGGAGGCCTTTGCGCGGCTGGCTGCTCCCCCTGCTGTGTAACGTTTGAGGTGTGGTCTGATTTTGAACCGTTTTGGTAAAAATCATTCATAATTTAAGGACTTTTTCTTAGGAAAAAAAAAGTTCCACTATAATGCCAGGACCTACTACCATGTTGATATTTTTTGTTTTGTTTTATTAATGATGCTGGCCCCAAACACAGCAGGGGGTGGGGGCGTCAGCCTGAAAGATACCCGAAAGCTGAAGGCGTTTCCCCACTGCATCTGCTCTTATTTGTTCAGCTAAGTTATTTGTTTCAAAGTTAGTCATTTTTCCTGAGCTTTAACCAGATTTCTCTCAAATGTAAATACCTTGCTTCCAGCTCAGTTTTCCCTATTTGGACAAGTAATGTTCCACCACTTTTACATTTAAAAGCTTACTAAATCTTAATCTAATTAAACAGTATATTATGATAGCTGTATATTTGTGCAAATTATCTTGTTTTGTTTTGTTTTGTTTTGGCATGGCAGGCAGAGTTCTGCCCCTGAGCCACCGTCGCACCGCCCTGGTAATCTTTCTCCTTCAGTTTAATCTTCATGTGAACTTGAAGCACTCAGTGGATGGAGACGCGCTCTGCAGTCGAGCCTCGTTACCCTGCATGGCCTTGCTGGTGGGGTGCTGGCATTTCCGGGCAGTGCCCTGAACTCTGCCCTGCGCTCTATGCCCTTAGCCGGAGAGGCCCCCCAGGGGGGCAGGGTTCACTGCGGTCTCCCCAGTTCTGAGTTAGGGGGAGCCCCAATGGGGGTCCTGATCCTGCTCCTGACCTTTGACCCTCACTGCCAGTACTGCTACATGGGCTGAGCAAGACTCTTCCAATCCAGTCTAGAGCTTCTCACGCTTATTTTTATCACCGTTTTGGGGAAATGGGGTCAGGGATGGCATAGTTGTCTCTGGCTCTCCCAGCTGTCCTGGGCTGGGCCTCCATGCCTTCCTCGTCCTGCTGAGCACGGGGCAGGCGCAGCCAGCACACAGGACTCGTCCCCACCGGGCAGCAGAGCGCCTTCCCGGGGCTCCTTTGCGTGGGCACAGCTTGCAAAGCACCAGGTCAGACGGAGTTGTTTTCTGTCTGCATGCCAGGTTATTAAAGGAAAACTAGTGATGAGAGGAAGACAGGAGACACGCCTGCTTAGGGATCCCCAGCGGTGTATTGCTCTCACTTTGTTTTGTGGAAATGCCTTGACCCATCTCTAGGCCTGCCATGTCTGGCGGTGGTGGTGCGAAGCCGTTAGGCCTCCCCTAGGTGTCCGCCCTGAGCTCCCGTTCTGCTGTTGGATCTGACGTGCCCGGGTCAGCCAGGTGAGCCCACCTGCCAGGTGTCAGCCGTGCCTCCTTCAGGTGGAGCCGGGTTGTGCGCCAAGTTCTCTGAAGGGCTGGGGAGGAAGTTGGGGCTGTCCATGGGCAGCTGGGGGGCTTCGTCACCCACGGGAGCAGGGTGGCGCTGGGGTCTGCCCCGCAAGCCTCCTGGTCAGACACGCAGGTGGAGAGAGGAACTGTTTTCTACTTTTCTCTTTCCTGCTGACTTTGGCCCAGTTGAGACGACGCGGCGGTCCCTCTGCTCTTGGGGATGACTGTGGACAGCCTTTCTGGCTGCGGGCAGGGCCCTCGGCAGCCACTGCAGACTGTCCGAGTCTGGGCCTGGGCCTGGGCCTGGGCTGGCACAGGGGCAGGTCAGTGAAGGGCGTGTGTTCTCATTTTGTGGTCATTCCTTCCCACGAGGGTCAGTGGTTCCCACAAGAGGGACGACGCCATTGGCCGTCCCGCAACCCCTTCCTTCCCGGGGTCTGTGGTCCGTGGCTCCCCTGCGGCCCCAGAGCAGGTAGCCTGCCGCGCCCCATGCCCGGCCTCGTTCCACGGAAGCCCTGGGGTGGGAGGTGTCGGGGCCCCCGTGGCGCCAGCTGTGGCATTCGGTCCCCCGCGTTTTTCACACATTCAGTGCTGAGCCGAGATGCAGACAGCGTTGCACAACCTAGGAGTCCTAAAACTGGAACCAAATATCTGCGTTGTCCCTGGGGGCTGGGGGCCACCGGGAGCGCCTTGGTGTTGTGGGGGGCCTTGAGCGTAGCTGCAGCGCCCCGTGGCTTCGCAGCTGCACAGTTACTGCCCAGGTCTCCACCAAGGGAGACCATGGTCGTGTGCCTGGGGGGCCCACCTGCCGCCACTGCCGCGTCCTCTGGGCTTCACCAGAGGGGTGCTCAGTGGGGACGGGCGCTGGGGGCCCGTGCACGCCAGGGCTGTGCAGAGGGGCGCGGGGCTACGGGGAGCTCATCGCAGGTCCGTGTGCAGCAGCCCCACGCCCGGCTCCCAAAGGGACCTGCACCCCAGCTTCAGGCCTTGCTCGCGGCTCTGTGGGGTCAGATTTCACGTGGGAAGTAAAATTGGATCGCGGGACCTTCTGGAAACCTGAGCAGTTAAGCGTGAAGCCGCAGCTGATGGCGAAGTGGTCCCGACAGGGACGGCGTCCAGGGGGCCTCCAGGGGCAGCCTTGGCCATGCGGGGCGTGGGCGTGGCCAGAGTGGAGTGCCTGGCTTGGGGTGTCGGGGCGCCTCCACCAGGGCCTGGCCAGGCGTCCGCATCTCCTTGGGGGGCTGGAGGTTCCGGCCACCCGGGTTGCTAGGAGAGGAATGCGGCCATGGAGCCCGCCCTGCAGCCGCCGCCCCCCCGAGGCCCAGCTCCGCAGACGCGTGATTCCCTGAGTTGGTCTTTCTTCCCCTCGTTGGTCTCGAGCTGGGGGCGTCTGTGCGGCGTTGGCACCAGGCTGCGGGGCCTGGGCTGGGGGAGTCTGGCCCCGAGCTGACGTCCTGCCCGCCCCGCATGCCGCGGCCCCCTTCCTCTCATTCTGGGCCCTTCCACACCCCTGACCCCCTGGGCTTCGAGGAACCCCAGGGCCAGGGGCCGACCCATTCCTGGAACACCGTGCATGGACCTTCCCCCTGCTGGGTTGCTGTCCGCTGACCCATGTGCCTTAAATGAGAACAAGCCTTGGTTCTCCAGGAGGAAGCAGATATTTCTTTTTATTTGATTTGTATTTATTTTATGTTGCATTTTTTCTGAGCCACAGGTTTCATTTTTAATGGTTAATTGAATTTTTGTATGTTTTTTAATGGTTAATTGCATTTTTTCATTAGAGCAGTTGTAAGCACACAGAAAAACCGGTGGATAGTAAATAGTTCCCACAGCCTTCCCCAGCATGCGTGCTGGTCCCAAGCACTGCCGTGGCATCCACTGGGGCCCTGGGAGCCGCGGTTCTCCTCAGGCCTGGGCCTGTTTTCTCCTGAGCCTAAGTTTTTGTTTCTTCTGGGAGCTCCTCTCCTGTGCACTTCTCTTCTGGTTTGGGACCATGTCCCAGGAAGGCTCGGTGGCCAGGAGCTGCAGCCAAGCCCTGAGCGTCAGCGCCACTTCTGTGTTTTTGAGCCTGTGCGACACAACTCACCTGTGTCCAGCCGCAGCGGCCGGCCAGGCCCCCACCAGAATGCTGGAGGGGTGTGAGCTCCTGTGAAGGGTCACCTCTTGGTGCTGCCCTGGATGGCCTGGGCAGTTTCTCGGGTGTCCTTAAAGCAGTTCTCTTGATTTGTATGTTGTGGGGCTTTCAGAAATCACCCCGGACTGCTTAGTGCAGGAGTGCGTTCACCTTTGCAGAGAAGAACGCTCTCTTTTGGGGGGCTGCCCTTTTTTTTTCCCCCTTTCTTTTACTTTTAAAGAAAAGTCCGTAAAGAGCCTCAACCTAAGTTTGAGCATGTGTCGGGTTGTCACTGCCCACTTACTGGTGTTTGCAGAAGGCTGACTTTTTAAAGGGCACGGGTTATGCCAGCGTTGGAGACCCTGGAGTGTTTCGCACGACGCTGGGCCAGCTGAGCGCTGGGCAGCACTTCCAGTGCATATGTGTTTCCCGGGAGCTTTGGAGTGGACCTGGGCGCAGAGCCCCGCCCCCCAAACAGGAGGCACAGAGCTGCTCAGGCTTACCGGGTGCTCAAGGGTGAGAGCAGGAAAGACCCCTTCCTTCTCTGAAGGCCACGGGGCACTCCCAGGTGGGAGCTGAGATTTTAGTGCCGCTGCCTGCTCAGGAGAGGGACAGGAAGTCGGTCTCTCTGTCTACCTGTGAGCAGGTGGGGCTGGTGGCCCCGTGGCCCGGCCCCGCTACTCTCTCCCTGCAGGAGGTCTGGGGGCCTGCCCTGAGCTGCCCACCCTTGGGACTGACCCCATCAGAAGTGGTAGACTCTGCCCTGTGTGCTAAATGAGCCTCGGGTTTCAGAGAGAGAACGACTGATCGCTGGGCCTGAAGCAGGAGGGCAGATGGCCTGTTGGCCCAACATCTGTCTCTCTGAGCTGTGGTGACTCTTGACAGTTCCATATCATCAAAAGATGGGCATGTTTTAGGGGAAGAAGCACAGCGGCCCGAGGTGTAGAGGTTAGAAGTGACCTTAATTACTGGGCGTGCACAGATGCGTCACATGCCCAGTCATAGAACATGAGTAAGAGGACGGCGGTAGCGAGTAGAGGTCGCTTAGGGGTTAGAGTTCACGCCACTGTGCGAGTCGGGCCCGTTGTGGTTCGGCCCAGCTCCGTCCAGCTGCGCTTGGGGTGGGCTAGTGCTGGGCTGACCCAGGACCCTTCGTTAGTAAACATTAGGGGCTGTCTTTGGTGACTCTGAAGCTGGTAAATGGGCACAAATGAAGGTTAATCACAAGGTTTTCACAATCATAGGGGCAGAAGATACGGGCTGCACAGTCATCTTCAGAGCTCAGGGCTGCTGGATTACAGTTCAGAAATTTCAGGTATTTCCGTCTCACTGTTATACTGGAAAGCAAAAAGAAATGTCTCTGTAGCGATTTGGCCCTCATGGTCACTTGTTCAGTCCTGACTTCTCGGTCACAGCCTTGAGTGGGATCTGAGCAACGACGGCCCGAGCGCCTCTTTGCTCCCTGTCGACGGCATGGAGCAGAGGAACAAACCTGGTTCACGCCCCTGGGGAGACCGGGGCCTCCGGGTTTCAGGGCTGACCTGGCACAGGAGCAGTCCGGGGTCGTAAGCCTCTGAAAAATAAACTTCATAGCAAAGCTTTAAGTGTCTCAGATAACGCCCTGGGCGGGCTTTAGGGCTTCCAGGAGCACTGTGGGTCAGGGCTTGGTGTCCAGTGCAGCGGCACTGTCTAGCTGAGGCTCGCACAAGAACAACCTCCAGGGTAGCCTCTCGGCTCTGTTTGAACTCTCTCCGCCACTGAGACTTTGTTTTATTTATTTCCCCCCTTTTGGTCGACCTGGCCCACGTAAGGAGGAAGACAGTGAGTTTATCGGCAGAGTTTGGTTTAGAGAGAGAGGTGACATCTGAGCAACGAAAGAGGTTTTCTGAAGGTGACTCTTAATTAAAAGTGTACTTAGCTTTGCCATTGCAGAGATAAGTTTTATAAGGGCAAGCCTCAAGCTCGAGGGCTTGCCTTATTAAATTTCTCTCGGCCTAAGAGTATAGCAGGAACTCCCCACATGCAGAAATTTAATATTTCATGTCTTTTTCCAGTCCTGCAAGGGACTTTACAAATAGTTTTTCATTTTTTGCCCCCCAGTACTCTGGAATGCATTGGGGTATTGCATTAACCTGTACATAACAGCAGGGTCTTGTCCCCTAGTCAAGGTGCCATGTAATTGTGCTGTTTAAAGAAACAGACCAGACAGGTTAAATTAGATAGTGTGCTACAGAAAATTTAAATTTAAATTTCTGTCTCACACAGAAGTTAAAGTTTCAAAATACAGATAATGTCACCATTTATTCTGTTGTGTGATTTACCTTAGTCCTAACTATATGCATTTCATTCACATCCCTAATTTGAAGTCTGATCTCTTTTTAAGCTTTTTTACTTGCTATTTGGGCTAATACTGACCTGCGGAGCTCCAGTTCTGAGTCCTAGGTGTCACACGGGTACCGAAGTTCCAGGGACCGGCCACGTCATACTAAAGCACACAACATCTCAGAATTTAGAAATAATAGTTACAACCCAGGAACAGATGTGACTGCCGTAAGAGCCTGCAAGCTAGGCCCTAATTTTCTTATAACCGTTTTCTAAGTGAAGCTATTTTCAGAAATAAAAATAAGTGACAGTTGACTTGTATTGGGGTCATTGACCACAGACCGTGGCAGGAGCTTTGTCCCGTCTTGCCTTTACGCGTGTACCAGGGTTGGGCTAGTCACTAGGCAGTGCACAGTTCATAAGCTTGCCTCGCTTCTCCTCTCAAGTGCCTTTCTGTGGACATGCCCTCAGAGGAGAGTGGGGCGGAGTGGTTAACTACGCGTCGGCTTGGTCGTTTCCATCCTCTGCAGCCTCCTAGGAACAGGGAAACCAGGGACAGCCACTCTGCGCTGTCGGCTGACCTCGTGCAGGCCGGGATCAGGGCAGGGACCCCGGGAGCAGTGTCCAGTCTTTGGGAGCGTCACACGGTCTCTCAACACGTGACCGTCCCGTTGAGTGACTGCACTCCTTCCCAGACACTTGCTGGGCCACCTGCTGAGCAGTGGCAGCACCCTGTTTTACAGGCTGCGCTGCGGGGCCCCTTCTCTGGGCCTGGCGAGGTGAAGACTGGGGTGGGGTCTCCCTGTGCCCCCCATCCCCGGGCCCAGCTCTGGTTCCTCCCAGGGGGCCCAGGCTGCCCACTAGCTCAGTCCTGGGAGAACAAGGCCCCCCGGGGTGGGCTGCACCTCACACGGCCACCCCGCCCTCCCATGGTCTGGGCAGAGCTGACTTCTGCAGCAGGGATGTGGGGCCGGCGAGGGGCCTGTGTGCTCTGCACGAGGCAGCTGCCCCAGCGCCGAAGCCGGTGGTGCCCAGACCCACTGACGTCGCAGCTGCAGGGGCGACTTTTCTGGCCTGCTTGTCGTGTGCCTTTTCATCCTGACCTTCTAGGTCCCCTCGTGGCTTGAAGTGGGAGTTCTGCTGGAATTCTGGAGTGGGTGTGGGGCCGTATCCACGCGTGTTGGGCCGCTGCCCCCTGGCCTGGGGCTGTGCGAGTCCAGCACTGGCTTCCCAGGCCCCAGCCGGGTCTCGCTTCTCAGGGTCCTCGGTGCATGTCCACTGGGCAGCGCCTCGTCTAGCCTTTCCCGTGCGTCTGCTTTCGGCCATCTGCCACTTAATCGCCGGAAATCAGCTAACAGGGAGAGGGCCGTGAGACCCTAGGGGAACTTGTTCGCGAAGTGCAAAGCCCTGCTGCCTGTGGCGTCTGCCCCAGGCCCACCCATAGTTGGTCCTGGCTATGGGGCTCAGAGGGGGGTGGCCTCTCCTCCCGGGGTCTCACCTGCGGCGGGGGGGGGGGGGGGGGGGGGG
>PVIY010055223.1:0-13839 GCA_004026745.1 Myrmecophaga tridactyla | reverse complement strand
TTTTTTTTTTTTTTCAGGTGCATGGTATGGGAATAGAACCCGGGTCCCCCACATGGAAAGCGAGCTTTCTGCCACTGAGCCACCCGTGCCCCCTTTTGCTGGCTTTTATAGGTCTTTGTGCTCCTTTCTTCCTAAGCCTGTCCCAGCAGTTTCTCACTCAGCTTAGTTAACTTTAGAAACTCATGAGAACTGTTCCATGACCTCCAGTTAGGACCCCCAACCCCTGGCCTCTTGCAAGACAAATTTATATTCAGGGGCCTCTTTAAAGACAAATTTCCCGACAAGACCCATTTCTCAGGCTGCCACAAGCAGGTGTATTATCCTTGGGCAGGGGGTGGATAGGTGGGTCTTGCCTGGGAGAATTTTTCAGAACGATGTTAATTCTCCAGCTTATCTCAGTGCATGTTGACCAGAAATCCTCCCTCCCAGGAAATAGAAAGCGAGACCTCTGATCTCCATATTTGAGGAATTTATATGGCCTGCAGATCTTTTTCGATCATCTCTGTTTTCTAGAAGCTCATCCTAAATTGTCTAATTTTGATAAATCTGAGCAGAATCAAGATTCCTCTTTGGGCCTTAGGAAGCAGTGGTGAGGAGAACGTGGGGATGCAGACAGGTCCTAAAACTATGATCTAATGTGGGAAGGAGCAAAAGGTAAAGCTATGTAAGAGGAAGTCTGGGAATCCAAACCATTTTGCTTTAAGGCACTTGGGGTTTAGGGCTCACTGGGGCAGTGGGAGAATTGTGAGGTGTTTGGGCTCCCCTGCAGAGTTCCCCTGTCTTTGCTTTAATGCTAAGCCTCTCTCCTCACATAGAGGAGTAAGATAAACCGGAACACTGAGACCTGGTTGGGGTAAACCTCCTCATTAGTAATAAAGAACCATAGGACACATTTAGTGGGCATTTGCTGGGTGCCGGGAACTATTATCAGCTTCGTACATGATGTTCTTCTGAGAGGAAGGGACTATCACTTGCCCCTTTTTCCCCATGAGGAGAGTGAGGTCCAGAGGGGCTAAGTAATTTTCCTGTGGTCACACAGCCATGGGCTTAGAAGTCAGGCAGTCTGACTCCAGAATCCCCTGGTTCTGTACATACTGGAAAAAAAAAAAAAAGATATATGCCAAAGCAGGTTTATGAAAAGTGTGAGCTATTTAAAATGTTTACATTAAGTAAATGAGTTGTTTTGAAGAAGAAAAATGGAACGCAATATGATTGCGCTCTTCAGAAGATAATTCCTTAATAGGTAAACACTATTAATTCCTCGTGCTCTACAAGAGAGGAGGTCTAAGACCAAGATAAAACTTGACAGTCAGTTCATCTTCTCCTCATTCTGTCGGTGCCTCTCTCGGGGTGTGTATATAACGTGAGGAAGGTGTGCTTCGAGGTCTACATTTGAGGCCCCCGGGGAAGGTAGAACCTTAGCCCAATGGCCTGCTGTGTCCCCCCACCGCCGTGGGCCAGCCTTCCTCACACTTCAGGTCTGCCTGCTCTCCATGGCTCTGCTCTGCTCCCTCCTAAGTGTGGAAACCGGGATTCTGTCTTAACTCTGCCAGGAAGCCGCAGTGACCTAGGTTAGGTCCCCAACATCTCAAGCTTAGTTTCCCTCTCTGGAAACGAAGGTTTTTGGAGTAGGTGACCTTCATGCTTTCCGGCAGCTCCCCATGCCCGCCTGCCTCTGATGCTGTGACTAAACATCAGCGGATCCTGTGGCCAAGGATTAAGCCAAACTAAGTTGCAATGTCCAGAGCCCATTTGGTTGATTAAAACATATAATTATTCGGTGCAAAGTCTGTCCTGCCACCAGTCTAGCAATGCAGCAGTGGATTAAGATGAAAACTGATACACTCACTGAGTTTAAGCATCTGAGAAGCCTCCGGAATGTAAGATTATTTTTTTTAAGAGATGAATATGGAAGGCCAAGAGCCATGCGAGGTGATGATGCATGTTGAATAGAGGTTGCACCAGCTTTATGACATGACGTCCTTCACAGTCACCTCATGGGACAGGCTGTGTGTTCTCCTCGCTAGGTTTCCTACAGCACAGGTCTCTGTCTTTTTTTTCTCTTATTTTTTTCTTCTCTCCTCTTCCCTTTCCTTTCTTTTTCTCTTTTCCCGCCCTCCTTCCTTCTCTCTCTCTTCTTTCTATTAATTTCTGTTGTGGATATTGACATTCCCTGGGACATGACATGCCAGTCTTCAGTTCTGTGAATGTCTCAAAGTGTGTGGAAACCTTTGAGTTTTCCCTTCTCTCTTACTCTTTCTGGATCTTTACTGTCCAGCCAGAGCTAGATTCAGCCTGCCTTTTGTGTTAATCTTTCTATGGCTGTTGGCACTGTCAGTGATTGGTTATTAAGTGCAGTGAACTGCTTTCTCGTCATTTATTTCTGTATACACACACATGCATAATGCTCGTGTACTTGACTGTTTGTCTCTTGCTAGAGTATAAGCTCCTTGAGGGCAGGTACCCTGTCTGCTTTTGAACTGTTGTACTCCCAGTAGCTTAGCATGATATGTGGCATACAGTAGGTTCTTAGTGCATGGTTGCTGAATGAGTAAGCAAGCAAGCAAGCAAGCTCCCTTGGGGTTTCTAATCCTGTGAAGTTAGGTGGGTCAGTAAGTCACTTCTTTTGAGCTGAAGACACAGTTTCAGAGAGATTAGGTGGCTGGCCCTAAATGTTATGGCTAGCCAGTAGATGAAACAGAGCTGGGTTCTTTTACAGGCCAGTGTGCTAGGAGGTCACAGCAACAGCAATCACTACCTCTTCCTGGTGGGGGGCTTACTGTCTGGTTCACAAGACAAGGTGAAGGGAAGGGGAGAGCCATGCTGGGGAGCCTGTGCTAGGCAGTTTGCGAAGCAGGGCAAAGGGAGGCCGAGTTCAGACACAGAGAGGTCAGGCCCAGAGAAGGGTGGGCATGATTCTGAGTCCCTGCTTGCAGCTCTGGGCCACACGGCTCATCTTTTGCCTCCACCGTTAGCAGCCCACTGTCATATCCAGGTGCCCCCTGCCAAGGGCACACCTTTGCTGGGATCCCCATCTCCTGCCAGCTGAGCCCGTGCCAGGAGCACTTCCTAAGGATGGCCCTGTTCCCTGCCAGGGCAGATTTGGGTCTGTCCTTTTCCTTCCAGCATCCCATGGGCATCTCTGTAGGCTGAGCACCATACATTTGGACCATGATGTGAATCATGCCCCTTGTATTTGTGCAGTGTGGTGTCATGGGATGGAAATGGGAATCTGGCAGGGGCTGGCCCACCCTCTTAATTTATTCTATGAGGGAAAAGAACATTCACATGTCTGCCTACCACTGAACAATTTGGACTGTTTATTCTACACTGGGGATAGGGCCAGCACTCATTAGATGCCTACTGTTTGCAGTCCTACCAAGGTACTTTGTATGGTACCTTATTCAATCCACTCACAAACCTCTGAGATGGGTGCTGTTATTATCCCCATTTAACAGATGAGAAAGCTGAGGTTCGCTGTGTTTAAAGGGCTCACTCAAGGTGGCACAGCTAGTAACTCGGGCTCCTCTCACTCAGAAGCTCCAATTATTTCCAGATACATGCTGCTTTTAAGAACCAGGCAAAGCCTAGCAGATCTAGTTCAGAAACAGGAGATGACATCCGGGGACCAGAAGGGAGTAACCAGCAAATGGGCTTTTCCATTTTGTTTAAAATGCCCTCAGAGCTGCAGATTGTCTGGAGCTCCCGGGTCGGGAGCTCCCAGCTTTGCACTTAAGCTCAATCTCTGCTGTAAGAGGCCTTCGAAGCCCAGAGAAGGCCAAGCAGTTTGCTTTCAGCTCTCCTGGAAATCACCTGTGTGCAAGGATCCTGGCTTAGGCTGAGGCTTTCCTGCCTCTCTCAGCATCATCTGAGACTGTGTGTTAGACGCCTGTGGAGGCCAAGGAACCAGGCCCAGCTTTCTCAGGGTCTGTCATCTGAATTCCCACTGTGTGCCTGTTTCATTTTGAGATTTACATAAGTCTCTTGCTGTGTTTGGCTTAGAATTTGTGCCATATTCCCTTGTTCCCCACCCCACTAGATTTACACTTAATCTCGGTACTGCTTAGATGACAGGGCAGTAGGTGTGCAGCCTTCTCAGCCACTTGAGCTAATGGAGGAAAGCAATGAATTTGATGAAACAGGATAAGCAGTCATTTAGAAACTTTCTGTCTGGACTCCATGATATAATTTCTTCCCATGGCAGGTTTTTCTTCTTAATTCTGTTCATCTCAGACCAATATTAGAATGGCTCTTCCCTTCCTCTCCACACACCAGTTGGGATCAGCTGGCCAGAACAGGTATGCTGAGGTTCTGAAGAGAATTTGACTTGGAAGACAGGTAGCAGACTCCTCATCCTGGCCCTGCCTTTTACTGGCTGTGTGACTTTGGCCCACTCACTTAATCTCTCTGAGCCTTGGAAGCTTCATCTCTCAAATGAGAATTCAGCAATGACACCCCGGTTGTCTGAAAGTAAAGGACTGCTCCAGCTGGTCCCTCCCAGCCACCAGACCTGGGGTTTCTAGGTGGACTATTCAGGCTTACGTAGCATGACTCAGACTTGTTGCTTCCCTGTTAGCAAGAGGCTGCATCTTTTTTTAATTGAGAGACATTAAGCTTTAAAATGAAATTAGGAAGCCATCTTCCTGGCACAGTTCCTGGCAGCAGCGTGTCCTTCAAGGATCATCTCTCCATCTGCCTCTCTGTGCACTAATGACTTCAAGAAAGAGGAAGAGAGCCACCTGGTAGAAAATTGAATCCTTTATTTATTTAAATCTTCCCACTTTCCCAAGGCTTGCAGATGAAATGTCTGACTTGAGCTTCCTGCTTCCTACCCCCCTTGAATTCATTTGAGAGAAATATGGCTCACAGGGCCCATTGCCCAGATAAAGATACCTCCAGCACTCAGAGAGGGCAAGAAAGTCCCTCAAAATCACACAGCAACTTAATGGCAAGAGATGGGTCGGGATTCAGGGGTTTTGATTTCTGATCTGGTGCATATCAATTTTGAATGTACCCAGGAATCTCCTGGGGATCTTGTGAAAACGCCGATTCTGATTGAGGAGGTCTGATTGGGACTTGGGATTCTGCATTTCTGGTAAGGACCCGGGTAGGCCAGTGGGTCTGGTCTGGGGCTCTCGCTTGGAGTAGCAAAGGGCCTCCATAATTCTGGGAGGCGGGTCTTTGTAGCCAAATATAGGAAGTCTCTCACACGTCCTGTTATTGATCTATGCGCCGCCACCTCCTTTTCTAAGTTTCTTTCCCTGGGGTCACGAAGGCTGGACTGTCTGGCCAGTGCTTCGCCCCCCATTTTCTCTGATTCCTTCTTTCTCAGCCTTGAAGTAAGCAGCACACATCAGAGGGTACCTGTGAGCCCCCCTAGTCTGCCAGCCTGCTGTTCTAGGCCCGCAGTCCCAGTTAGACGGGGATTCTAATGCCAGAATTAACTCTCTCTTGGAGCAATAAACCACCCTGAGTGCTAACCCAGTTTGTATTTTTAGCGAGTGCTCCATCAATTACTTAACTTGCAGAGCGGCTCGTCTCGGCTCATCAGGGAGGTGTTGGCAAAGAATGTTCTTCCTGAGACTCTGTGAGCTCCCCTTTCCTCGGTCCCATCTCTCGTGAGGCTAGAGTCCTTTTTTCCTTGGCGCTGTGTCCTTAGAGTTTAGGGCATAGAGATTTTTCGCCCCATTTTGTAGATGGGGAGGAAACACTGAGGCCCAGAGGGGGCGGGGCAGTCCCTCCCTTCCCCGCTGGGGAGAGGTCAGGAAAAGGAGGCATTTTCCCGGCAAAGCAGGGCTGGCGGCCTCTGTCCAAGGTGCTGTCTAGAGGGAAGCCAGGTGGGGACTGTGACCTGTCCTGCCCTCACGTGAGAAGTAAGCTCTGCTTTCTGTTTATAAAGTTCAGCGGGGAAACCTGCATGCTGGGAGAACGCTGGGAGAACTGGGCTAATCTAGGGCATCTTTGACCAGGGGTTTCTGCCACGCCCTCCCCACCCCAGGGAAAACTTGAACCAGCCCTGGACAAGAGGCCAAAGGATTCGTTTGGCATTTCTACATTTTCTCCCACCTCTGGCGGAAGTGTTAATAAGCAACATTCTGCCAAGAGACCAGCGCGAGGCAGACAGATTCCCGAGATGTGCTCTGGGGGCTGAAGGGGGAGGCTGCTTAGGAAGTCAGTGGTGGAATGGTTCGTGGCTGGCACGTCTTTAACGAGCTCTTCCCCAGGCCTCAAGGATGCAGGACAACTTCATTCATTCTCTGCCAAATAACATGGGCACCAGCTGTGTTCAGGGCACCTGACAGGATCCTGTGGGTGTTAAATGGTGCAGGGGTGAGTAAGACACAGGTCTTGTCTCAGGGACTTCAGACATCTTCCTGGGGAAGCACGTGACGCCCTTAAAAGGCACCACTGAAAGCATCAGGCCCTCCATGTGTGTGAGTGCACGTGTGTCCCCAGGAGTGCACGTGTGCTAGGTGTGTATGTGTGTGTAGGTGTGTATGTCGGCCCGGGTACGTTTTTGCATCAAGTGCATATACTTGTTTATGTGTGTCTGCAAGAGCGTGTTTGTGTCTGAGTGTGATGTGTATGCGTGTGCATGTATGTTTGTGTCTCTGTGTGCATGTCTATGTGTGTGCATATCTGTGTGAGTACGTGTGCGCGTTCCTGTGTGTGCCCGTCTGAGTAGATGAGTCTGGGAGTGTGCTCTGAGCTGTAAATCTTTGACACTCCCTCCCCGCTCTGCCAAACAGTTCCAGGCTCTAGGCTGCTCTGGGATCTGCTCTTGATAACTAGGATGGGGCAGAGACAGCTTCCCTATTGAGTGCCTCTGCTTCATCTATCCAGGATGTCCCCTCTGCAGAGAAGACACTGGGCAGTAATTGTAAGAGAAGGGAGAGGAAGACGAACCAAATGGGACAGACTCTGCTTCATCCAGCTCTCACGTTGTAAGTAAGGCAGATTCGACAGTGACCCTGACTTACCCGGTATAGGGGGCCAGCCTTGGAAGGCTCTGCCGGGAGAGAAGCTGAAGAAGGCAGTCAAGATGCTCGGGGTGGGGGGTGGGGATGGGATCCTGGCCTAGCCCAGCCCTAAGTGGAGGGTAGAATGGCCCCTGGAAATGGGCAATATCTGGTTGCCAGTAGAACTTCCACTGCCAGCTACTCTGCGTCTCCCCCTCTAATGTTATAGCCTTGTTCAGCCTAAGACTGCAATAAGTGAGAATTAGGAAATCTGATTTCTGGCCCAGACTCTGTTTCTCACTGCGTGGCCTTGAAAAAGTCACTTGCCCTCTCTGGGCCGGGCTTTCCTATCTGTAAAATGAAAACGTGGATCATCTCCTCATATATCCCATCAGATTCTGCATCTGAGCAATTAACTCCCGCAAATGGCAGGCTGAGATAAGTGTCGTGGTAGAGGACACTTGAAGTGTGGCCAAGGAAAGAGGGAGGGTCTAGGGGAGCTTCTTGAGCTTGGCCTTGAAGAACGAGTAGAGGAGGAGGCAGAGGAAAAAGATCAAGAAGAATCTGAGAGGCTGGAGGGCAAACAATAATTTATTCATTTAGCCATCATCCATACAACCCTTGCTATATTACAGATTCATTCTAAGATGGGGATTGGCAAACTCTGCCCTGCGGGTCAAATCTGGCCCACCACTTGTTTTTATAAGTAAAGCTTTATTGAACATACTGACACCTTTAACTGAAAATGTTTTGGCTTTGGCGGCTTTGGTGCTATCAGGGCAGAGTTGCAAAGTTGTGACAGAGATTGTATATTCCACAAAGCCTAAAATATTTACTCTCTGGCCACTTACAGAAGAAGTTGACTGCCCCTGTTCTCTGTTGAGGAGATACTATTATTGGGCCCACTTTGACAGCTGAAGGCAGTCAGGCTCAGAGATTTCAGACACTGTGCTGTGCAGAGGGCAGGCCTCGGATAGGAGGGTTCAGCCAAGAACTTGAACTCTGGGTCTTCAGAGTGCTGCCTTGACCTTGCCAGGTTTTTGAGCAGGGCAGCGATGCCTGCAAGCTCTGACTGAGGAATTGCCATAACGTGGATGTTGTGGACCCGCCTGCCTCATGGGGTCCCTTCACCTCTGAATTGCTTCTTTAAGATCTGGACAGTTCATAGGGCCTGCACCTTGCTGTGTTGGCTTTGCTGTAAAGCCTCCTTCACTTAGCTTGCTGGTGCATCTGTGCAGTTACCCAGGCCTGCAGTCTGTGTCCTTGCTGCCTGCTGAGCAGCATAAACGCTTGCTTGGCAGGTCCCGTCGGGGTCTTTCTTGGTGTGTCTCCTGGAGACGATGGCTTCTCACCAGGACAGAGAAGGTGGAGGTCCCTGCCCGTGCTTGGTTCTGGTCCCGGCTCTGCCTCACAGAGGCTATGTGGCCTTGAGCAAGTGGGCCTCTCTGTCTTAATTCCCAGTGAGGATCCTGCCTGTTTTCCTGGCCCTGGTGCCAGCCAAAATGGATGGAAAGAAAAGTGAGCTCATAGATGGAGCTGTTCTTTAAGAGAAGTGAGCACGGGGAGAACGTGAGCTGCTACCCTACATCGATCACCCAGGGTGTGAGAGGCTGTGGAAGCTGTGCTCCCCCTGGGTGGAAAGGTGCCTGCTCCCAGCTGACAGAATCCAGAGGGGCAGGGTTGTTTTTGATGCTACAGGACTGGGCTCTGGGATTAGAGGACCCCAAAGCTTTCTTTGCATAATCTAGTCTTTTTGACCAGGAGCACTTAGCAGCTAGCGTGTGTCTGTGAAGCAGGAACTCTGGGAGAACTCAGCCAGGCTTCTGTTCCATCCGAGCGTGAGCACGATTTACCGGATGGCTGCTCAGGGCCTCACATTTGTTTCCCTCGCCCACAAAAAGGCAGTAAACAGTTTAACTAGGCAGTGATGGTGAGGCCTTTCGGTTGTCAGCTCTTCCCTGGCATGGAGTTGGACAGGAGGGAGGCATTGCACTTGCAGGCAGTGTGGATTTGCCTGGCCACCTCCGCCTTCCTGAGGCAGGGCTTTGTTCTTGTAGCTCAGACCTGTCTTTCCCAGAAGCTCATGGCTCCCAGCATACCCGTGCTGGAAGGAGGTTGATCAGTGAGGGAGCAGACAGGAAAATGGCTCATGCCTATTAGTCCAGAGGAAGGAATTTATGTGGGGAACTGGCTCTCGAGGTGCTGGAAGAGTGCAAAGCCAAACAGGGAGTGGAGAGCAACCCAGAGAGGAGCAGATCAGGAAGCTGCTCCCATCCCTGGGGCTGGAGGGACAGGCGGAGGAGCTGGTTCTCCTAGAGCCTGGGAGCCGGTATCAATTCATGGATGCTGGAACTTTGGAGGACCTCCTTGGTGGAGGGGGAACCACCAGGGAAGGACTGTCTGGAGAGAACTGGAGACCCAGAGGTGATGGAGTTGCTGTGGAGACACTTGCCCAAAGCAGAGAAAAGTGGGGAGAAAAGAAACACCCTGGTTTCTCCATGTCTCCAGTCTTCTGCCTGTGTTCCTAATGGCTGGACCTACGCAGAAGGCCAAGGCCGTGGGAGCTGGGGAAGAGGAGATCTGAGAGCAGACAGGCCCACCACCACCAGCATGAGGCCTTGAAGAGCCTTTAGACTACAGATACCCCAACCTGGGACCTGTGGTGAGCTTTAGGGTGTCTGTGTACCTCCAGGGAACAAAGGTACCATTTTGTCTCCACTTGCCTTTCTCTAGCAAGAGGGTTGGCATCTTTCTTCAGATTCTCAAAGAGGTCTGTGTCCCCCAAAAGAGTCAGCATAACCTCATCTTGCCGAGGAGAAACCTAAGGATGCTGAGACACCCATGGGTGTCTGCACTCTTAGTCGAGGGTTCTTTTCTGCTTAAAAAAAAAAGTGAGTGAATTCCACTAAGGAAGTTCCGTGTGTGCTCTGACTCTAGAACCAGCCATGAGTCTCATCCACCCTCTCCCTGCAGCCCCCACGCAGCTCCTGGCAGCCATGACATTGATCTGAATCCTGGTCTAGATGAACCACCCACTGCTCGAGGCAGGCAGAGCTGGCGCTAAAAGTAGAAGCCCATTCTCCATCATTCAGTCTCCCTCTTTCAATAAATATTTACCTTGAACCTGCCATATGCCAGGCGTTTTCTCAGTGCTAGGGACACAGTGCTTTTCAAGATAGACGGTGTCCCTGCTCTCATGGAAGTAGGGAGAAAACAGGAAAACTTATACATGGACGAAATAATTCATGGTACGTGCTGAGGTGATAACATAACAGGGTGATGGGGATAAGTGAAGAGGGTTGAGCACAGATGGGGTACTTCTGATGGGGAAGGCTTGTCCAAGGAGGCCACATTTAAGCTGAGTTGTGAGTGAGGAGAAGGAGCTGGCTTTCCAAAATTTGCAGGGAAAGCGTAGCACATGAGGGTAACAGCCAGTGCAAAGGCCCTGGGGTGGGAATGAGGAGTTAAAACAGGCCCATGTGGCTAAAGCCAAGTGAGTGCTTCTGTTTTGCAGTCTGGCTCCTCCAGCTGCTCTGCCATGCCTCACACAGACTCTTCGCATTTTAGTGGGTGAATGGGTGGCAGAGCACCCCTTCTTTGGCCACCCTCTGTTCTCTACAGGGTGTCTGGCAGGTGGCTAGAAGCTGCTTTTCTACCTCCCAAAGTCATGGCTGAATTTTTGCAATGTCTCCAAGCTGTCAGGAGGGCAGCAGATTGTTTTTGTTCAGTCCATCAGTTACACAAAAGCCCTGAGATCAAAGAGCGTGAGCTTAATTTATTTTGTTTATTTTGCTGGGGGAAACAGCGTTTCCTTGAACAGAAAGCACTGAAGACTAAAAGCTGAATGGAAAGGGGGAGTTTGGATTAAATGAATGGGCTGGCCAGCTCTGACCCAGTTTCTACCCAGTGTAGCAGTGGTGGGTGAGGGAATAGAGTTCCAGCTCTCTCTCTTATTGGGCCCAGGGGCTGGTCACTTCCCCAGCCTTTTGTCCAAGTCAGGCATGACTTATAAGGTGGCTTATGAGGAGGGCTGGGGGTGGGGGTCAGGGTGCAGGGGGAGCCTCATGCCCTGGCCGAGTTCATCCTCAGATCCCTCAGGCCTATGTGATGTTACCCATCACCTTGGCAGTGAAGGAAGGTACAGACTTAGGTGAAGCCTGTGTTAATTTTTTTAAGAACTCATCAAATGTGAATGAACAGGGAGAAAGAAATGACTGTGCCTCAGGACTGCAAAGGAGTATTCAAAACAGGGGAATTCTGAGCAGCCTGGGAGGCAGAGGCCCTCCCCCCAACTCAGTGTCTGGTTCCCTGCAATGAGCAAGACTTGTCTGCCAGAGGCGTGCCTCTGGGAGTCCTGGGTTCAAGTTCTTTCCTTTGTGTTTTCTTGGCTCTGGGACCTTGCATAAGTTCCACAGTCTCTTTTAAGGGCCTCTGTGTCCTCATCTCTAAAATGCGGGTATGACCCCTGCCTGTCCCACCTCTCAGGGTTGGTGTGAGGATCCGTAGAGATAACTGCTGACAGTCACATAGTAGGCCCTCGGTAAATATTTGTTTGCTAAAGTGAGCAAATGGATAAATAACTAGAAGAGCCAAGGCTGGTATATTATTCTAGAACTTTACAACTATAAGGAATGAGGGTGAGTGACATGGCAGGGGCTATAAATAGGAACCCTTGCCGGGAGGAAGGTAAGGGGACTGCCACTAGGCACCTTTGGGAATTTGTTGTTCTAGTGGCTTGGCCAATCCTTTCAGTAAGTTGCTTGGCCTTTTTCTCCCTTTGGCAGGTGTCTTCATTGCTGGAGATCAATGCTTCAGACAAATTGCAGATTATCCTGTTTGAATATGATGGATAACTGTGAAGTGCAACACTGGGAGGCTTGAGCATGTTTATGGATTTCTTGCTTTTCTAAATTGCTTTAGGCAGCTGTTACTATGAGGACCTTAAAAGGAAATATAGACCAACAGTGATGGAAGGCTCAAACCTCGGCATTTTGAGTGTGCTCCATTAGTTAGATAACTAATTCATTAATTTCCGATTGAAGAAGGAAAGGGTGAAAGCATCAGAAGAAGAAATCCTCATATGCAGGGATTGCTGACAAACTCTGATTTAACAGACTCTTCCAAGTGAGGAATGAAGAGTCATCTAACGTAGGGTGTATCAAAAGAGGTTCAGGAAGGTAGAAGCACAGAATGAACTAAAACCGGTGAAAACTGCTAAAGATAGCCAGAGACATTTTAAAATAATAGGCACCGAGTTAGAAGATGAATGAGATGGGATAGTATCACTGTTTGGGAAAGATGACACTGTTAACAGGCAGAAACAAAAGAAAATGTGAGCCTTTCTGTTTATCTTTCCCCTCTGTTTTCCCCACCTAGGATGGCCCTCCTTGGAATGAAAAGGATAGAACAAACCTCTTTGCAAGCAACTGGAGTTCCAGGTCGGGTGGGCATTGCAGGAGAGGTACTTTAAAATGCGTTTCTAGGCCCAGGGAGGTTCCATGGCAGGCAGGGTCTTGAAAGACACTGTGGATGAGATTGCAGGATTGTTCTGGGGAGTCTTTTGATGGATTTCTCTATTCCTATGGGTTGTACTATACTGCTTCTCTTTTGCCTGGTAATTTTTGATCAGATGCCAGACATTGTGAGTTTTGCCTTGCTGGGTGCTGGATACTTTCGCTCTCCTATAAATGCTGGTACACATTTTAATTACTTGGAAATAGTTAGATCTTTTTGAGTCTTGCCAGCGCACCTTAATTCGGGCTATTTCCCCCCCCCCCCCAGGCAGTACCATTCTGGGTACTCCAACTCCAACAGGTGCACCTTGAATTTCAAGGTTTTTCTACTCTGGCTGGTGGGATCACAGATGATCCCCACCCCTGTGTAAGCTTCGGGGATTGCTCTCTTGTCTCTCCCTGACCTTGGGCAGGATCCTCTGGCTGCACTGATCAGGCTCTGTGGGAAACTCCAGGGGGGTCCTGGGCAGATTGCCATGGTCTCTGAGCAGCTGCCCCCTCTGTGGTACCCTGCTCTGTGCGCTCCAGTGGCTTTCGCTGCCCTGGCCCCCCAACTCTTCCTCCTTAATTCAGTGAGACCCCGGGCTCTGCCTGGCTTCCCCTCTTTTTGTGCTGCAGCCTGGATGCCTTCTTGAGGCAGGAAGATGGGGAAGTTGTCGGGCTCATCTCATTTACTTCTCCCTCTCTCAGGGATCACTGTTCTGTACCATCTGAGATCTAATGTCTAAACACCATTTCAAATAATCTTTTCTGAGTTTTTTTAGTTGTTTCAGGTAGAAGGGTAAATCTAGCCCCTGTTACTTCTTTGGGGGAGTCTTTGAAGAGTGGAATAAGTGGTTTCCACCTCCAGTGTTCTGGGGCTTCTCACAATTGCTATTGTCTCTCAATAAATAGTTTTAGAACTGGAAATCTGGAAGGCCATACTAAAGATACTATGGCCTATTCCCTGGAAGTGCTTTTTGATTGGATTTTTAAGTCGAGTGATCCCTTAGAGATGTAAGGGGTGGCTGTTGGAGGTGACCTGACTCAATAGGCACATACAGGACAAGCTGGAATAAACATGGTTACTAAGGGACAGATGTCACCTGATGGCCTTCTTTTACCATGACTTAGGCCACCATGCGTAATGATGAGGTTTCACTCTGTATAGGCTTTTTTTTTTTTTTTTTTTTTTTTTGCATGGTCAGGTCTCTGGCATGGCAGGTGAGAATTCTGCCGCTGAGCCACCATCGCACTGCCTTGTACAGGCTCTTTTGTGCTGGCTTTTACAGTGTCCCTCTCAGTTAAAGTCTTTCATTCCTGTTTTCTAGATGAGGAAACCATAGTGAGATTAAGGGCCTTTCCCACATCTGGGATTTGAGGTAAAT
>PVIY010055222.1:0-13839 GCA_004026745.1 Myrmecophaga tridactyla | reverse complement strand
GTTGTGCCAGCACCATTTTTTTCCCACTGAATTGTCTTACTATCCCCATTGACAATTAATTAGCATAAATTACGGGTTTGTGTCTGCACTCTCTGTTCCATTGATGTTTATGTCTATCCTTATACAAGGACCACCCTGTCTTGATTGTGTAGCTCTGCAGTAAGTTTTGAAATTGGGAAGTGTGAGTCCTCCAACATGTTCTTTTTTCAGGATTGTTTAGGCTATTTTGAGTCTTCTTTATTCCCATATGAATTTTAGGATTATTTTGTCAATTTCTGCAAAAAAAAAAACAGTCGGTTAGATCTTGGCAGGGATTATACTGAATCCATAGGTCATTTGGAATAATATTTCCATCTTAACATAATTACATATTCTGGTCCATGAACCTGTGATGCCTTTCCATTCATTTAGGTCTTTTAAAATTTCTTCCAACAATGTTATGAAGCTTTCAGTATAAAATCTCACAATTCTTTTGCTAAATTCTTGTCTAAATATTTGATTCTTTTTGATGCTATTTTTAATGGAATTCCTTTCTTAATTTCAATTCTGGATCCTTCAATTCTGGTGTATAGAACTGCAACTGATTTCCCTATATTGTATATACACAATCTATTTTGTACATTGATCCTGTATCCAGCAACTTTATCAGTTCTAATTTTGAGTGTGTGCTTATTTCTTAGAACTTTCTATATTCAAGACCGTGTAGTCTATATACAGACAAACTCTGAAATAGAGTTTTATTGCTTCCTGTCCAATATGGATCTTTAATTTTTTTCCATGCTGAATTATCCTGTGTAGAGTCTCCAGTACAATTTGAATAGAAGTGAGAACAGTAGACATCTTTTCTTGTTCCTGATCTGAGGGGAAAAGCTTTCTGGCCTTCACCATTAAACAAGATATTAGCTGTGGAATTTTTATAGCTTCCCTTCATCATGATGAGGAATTTCCATTCTATTTCTAGTTTGAGTGGGTTTTTTTTCAATTGTGAATGTATTTGAGATTTTGTCTAAAGCTTTCCCTGCATTGATTGAAATGATTGATTCCATTACTATGGAATATAGATTGATTTTCACATGTTGAACCAGCCTCACATTCCCAGAATGAATCCCATCTGTCATGGTGTATAATTTTTTATATATGTTGCTGCATTAGGTTTCTTAGTATTTACTCAAGAATTTTTGCATCCATAGTCACAAGAGATATTAGTATGCAGTTTCCTTTCCTTGTGTTGTCTTCTTCTGGTTTTGGTATCAGGATAACTAGCCTCACAGAGTGGGGTTGTGATGTGGTCCACGTGTTCATTTTGCCCTTTGAATGCTGTCGCCTACATACCTGACAGCTGCAAGGAAAGGGTAATATTTGAAACAGTGTTGCTGACATATAATAGACAAGTGATAAGTGTACCCTATTTAAATTGTGTGATATGATAAGTTCTGAAGTGTATACACTCATGTAATCACCAGAATCAAGACAATAACATCCACTACCCCATAAAGGTTTCTCATGCCCTTTTGCAACCTCTCCTTCTGCCAACTCTCCCTGGAAGGACCACTCATATGCTTTTCCTCACTGTAGAATAGTTTGCTTTTTCTACAGTTTTATGTAAATGGAGCCACACAGAATGTGTTATTTTTTAATCTGGATTTGTACTTGTTGTGAAATTGATCCATGTTTTTCTGTGTATCAACAGTACAATCCTTTTTTATTGCTGAGTCATAGTCAAAGGTATGAATATACCACAAGTTCCTTATCCATTCATATGCTGATGGGCAGTTGAATTATTTTCAGCTGTGGGCTGTTCCAAATAAAGCTGTTATCAACCTCAGGGTATAAGCCTTTGTGGGCACAAATGTTTTCATTTCTCTTGGGTAAATATATCTAGGAGCATAATGGCTGACTATGGTAGGTATATGCTTTACTCTTAAAGTAATTGACCAACATTTTACAAAGTGGTTGTGCCATTTTACATTCTCACTAGCAGAGTAGAAATGTTCTACTTGCTCCACATCCTTGCCTACATTTGTTATGGTCAGTTTTTAAAATCATAACCATTCTAACAGGTGTGCAGTGACATGTCATAGTGGATTTTATGCACATTTTCCTAATGACTAATGATTAGGTTATTTCCACAGAGATGTGACATACCCAATGTTGGTGTGACCTTTTGTTAGAGGGAGAAGTGACACCACTCATTCTAGATGTGTTTTGATTAGATTAGTGGAATCTTTAAAAGGGTAAACATTTTGGAGAAATGACAGAAATGACAGAGCCAACAGAAACTTCAGGGTAGAACTGTCACAGATGCCAACACTTGGAGAACAGTGACATGGATGTTTGGAGATGCTTGGAACCCAGCAGACATTGCCATGTGTTGTTAAGCAAACCAGAACATAGAGAGTCAAGGGAAGCCAGGAGATAAAACCAGTCCCAGAGAAGCAAACTGAAGAACCCCCATAGGAGCAGAGACTGAAAGCAACAGAGCCCAGGAGCAAGGGACCAGCAGATGCCAGCATGTGACTTCTTATCTGTTAGAGCTGTTCTGTTCCCATCAATCTTCCTTGAATTATGGCATTTTTCCCTGGATGCCTTAGTCAGACATTTTTATAGGCTTATTTGTAACCCAGTAAATTCTCCTTTTTAAAAGCCATTACAGTTCTGGTATATCACTGTCCGGCAGCCTTCAAACCAACACAATGAGGAACTTGTACATTTCATCAGTGAAATCATCTGGGTCTGAAATTTTCTTTGTGGGAAGCTTTTTAACTAGTTTCAGCTTCTTTAATAGATACAAGGTTATTTATGTCATCAGTTTCTTTTTTGGTGGTTTTGTCCTTCAAGGAATTTGTTCATCTCATCTAAAGTTGTTAAACTATTTGGTATAAAACTGTTCATAATATTCTTAAAAGATACTATTCATAAAAGATAAAATTCCCTTATTATCCTCTTACTGCCTTTTGTATCTGAGGTGATTGTCATAGCACTCGTTCTTGATCTTAGCATCATCTCTCCTTTTTACCTAATCATCCTTGTTAGAGGATTTATTGATCTAAAAAAAATAGCTTTTTATTTTTTATACTTCCTTATGGCTTAGTGTTTTCTAGTTCATTAAATACCATCCCAATCTTTATTATATCCTGTCTTCAAATGAGATATCACTTTTGGTTTCACTTTGACCCATGTGTCAAATATTTTAAGCTTGTTAGTAAGTTTCCAAATATTTGGGTATTATTTTAGATGTATTTTTGTTATTCAGTCCTAAGTTAATTCCACTGCAGTGAAAGAACACACTTTGTAGAACCCAAGTCGTTTTAAATTTACTATGGACAAAAATATGGTCTGTCTTAGAAAAGTTCTATATGCACTTGAAAATCATATGTATTATGTTAATATCTGGCACTCTATAAATGTCAATTAGGTGAAATTAGTTCATCATGTTGTTTGAATCTTCTATATCCTTCTTGATTTTCTGTCTACTTGTTCCATCTATCGTTGAGAAAAATGTATTGAAATCCTTGACTGTACTTGTGAACTTGTCTATTTGTCCTTATAGTTCTACCAATTCTTGTTTAATGTGTTTTTAAACTCTATTATTAGGTACATGTAAATTTAGGATTCTTATGTTAACTTATTAAATTGATCCTTTTATCATAATGAATTACCTCTCATGCTCTTTGCTCCAAAATCTATTTTGTCTGTTGTTAAAATAGTACATTGGTTTTCTTGGATGAGCATTAGGAAAGTATATCGTTTACCATACATTTTTACTTTAAAGTAATTCTTTTTTTATTTAAACTGGATTTCTCACAACACTATAAAATGACTCTTACATTTTCATCTAATCTAACAATCTCTGCTTTTCATTTGGGGTATTCAGACCATTTGCTATTTGTTTTCCACATGTCCCAACTATTCTTTGTTCAGTTTTTTGATCATTTTCAAGGAAAAAGTAAATTGATTTTAGCCCTGGACAGAGTGGGGAATGGAGGCAGCATGGAATGGAAAGAGCACTAGGCCAGGAGTCAGCATGAGCTGAGTTTTGGCCTGACCTGCCTCTCCCTCTACAGGCACCACTCGAGCCTCTTTCCCCAGCTCCCTCTCCCCACTAGGGAGGCAGGCCCGGGTCTGGTGCACAGAGAGAGCATCTCCCACCCACGTCCCAGGGCAGATGCGTGATTCTGGGAGTGCACGTGTGTCTGCATCTGAGGGAACCTGTTTGCATGTGTGCACATACATGTGTGGGGTGTGAGCAGGTGTATTCCCAGGGACTCACTCACCAGCTGGCCTTTGGATCCAGGCTCACCCTGGTTCCCAGGAAGTCCGGTTCCACCCTCTGTCCCTCGTTTGCCAGGGAGACCCAGCTGTCTGCGTAGCCTGCTTTCACCCTTCAAGGAAAATACCAAGGTTCCCATCAGAGGGGGTGGTCCTAGGAGCAGAGGGTGGGGCCTGGGAACCATGATTCTACAGACGTAAGCCTGGGGGCCGCCCTTTCTGCCCCGTAACAAGGAAGGTTTCCTCTGGCACCCAAGGTCCCAGGAAGGCCTCCACGCTCCTCTTTGTCATCCCCCCACACCATGCTGTCCCTGTCTCCACCCTCTGCTCGCAAGGTGTTCCCCGCTAGAATGTCCCCTTCCCTTCTTTACCATTCCCGGCATCTGGGGCCCAGGCCACCTCCCCCTCTGCACCTCACAGGGGCTCCTCCCCAACTAGGCCTCAAGCCCCAGGAGAGAAGAAGCACGTCTAATTCACTCATCCGAATCTTCTTTGGTTTTAGCCCCGGGCTCACACTGATTCACAGCTGCCTCCCCTACCAAAGTCGCTCTGGAAACGTTTCTAAATTCTCCTCAGAGGAGAACCCAGAGGTGAGCAGATGATGTGCTTCTACAAAGGCCCGCTAGAGGGCGCACACGGAGAGCTCAGCAACGACTAGTTGGTTTCCAGAGTCTGGGCAGAGGCGGTGATTATCGCCACCTGAACAAACTCAACTCTTAAAAGTCTGTGTGAGGACATGGGCAGGGACCCTGGTAGGGACTGACAATGTGGACCTCCATTTTCATGCAGGCCCTGGCCCATGGTGCAGAGGAGGCAGCACCGTCATAGGCAGTACTTGTGCAGGGGAGGCCGAGGCAGGAAGGCGGGAGGCGGGTGGGGGGATTGGGACGGGTCTGACCTTGAATCCTGGGGGCCCCTGTGCTCCAGGGAAGCCAGTCACACCTGGATTTCCTCTTTTCCCAGCAGGGCCCGAGGGGGCAGGGTCCCCATCATCTCCCTGCAATCCCTGTAAAGAAAGAGGGCAAAGGAGGCTCTCCTAGGATTTGAGAAACAGGCTGTCAAGGAGGCAGGATGGCTCCAAGGCCGGGTGAACTCCGGGCGCAGCTGGAGGGAAGGGAGTCGTATTGCAGATCAAGTGCCTGCGGGTGAGGAGGCAGCACCAGGGGACAAAAGAGCTGAAGGTGTGCTGGTGACAAAGGGGAGGGAACTTACACCCCAGGAGCTCTGTCCACCTGCAGATGAGCTGAATTGCCTTCTGGGGCTGACATTGAATAGAGGCAATCAGAATGGGTCACATTCCCTGGTCCCAAGGCTTGAGGGGACTGCCCACCCCACAGCATCATAGGAAACTTCTGGATATGTTGATGATGTCCCTTCTAAGCTTCTAAACCTACTCTTCCTGGCTCTTGGCCTATGGGAGTCCCCCCCATGTCATCTTGAGTGGACAGACCAGGTATTATCCCCAAGTCCTGTTCACCTGCTGTCCTGCTCAACTGTTCCTGCCATCTGGTCCAGCAACGCCTTCATGGCCCTGCCTCCCCACCATGCCCCAGGGCCCTGGCAGCCCCAACAGGCCCTAGGGCACAGAAGAAGCTGGTGAGGGCTCCAGGGTGGCGGGGAAACTGGCAGGGCAGGGAGAGTTGCAGGTACTCACCTGGCTTCCCCTCCTGCCTGGAGCCCCAGCTTTGCCTTGCTTTCCCTTTGGTCCCTGAAAAGTCAAGAGGCACATGACAGAGGCTGCTTGGAGGAGGTGCAGCACCCCAGGAGCTCTGGAGGGGGCAGTATTGAGAGGTTCTTCACTCTTGGAGCTCAGCATCTGCATCTGCAAATGGGCCCAGTCACCTTGACCTGTGAGTTCAGACAGGGCTGGACTTGTCAAATACTGCCACTGACCCTGCCCTGGCCCTGGTGGCCCCTACTTGACTCCTGCCCTGCAGCAGCCCTGGACATTGGCAATATCTTGGTCTGAGCCCAAACCCAGCCCAAGGCTGGCCCATTTGATCCTCAGGAGTGAAGGTATCTGTGAATGGTGTTTGGAGGTGTGGGGGAAGGGGCACAGCTGGGGGGCAGGGGCAGCCAGAGCTGACCCAATCACTGGAGGGCCCTGCAGGGATGCCAGGTCTGTGGCAGGAAGCCCTCCTGCCCTCCTGCACCCTCACTGTCCTCGCGGTGTCTCTCTAGCACCCCTGCCTGCCTGTCTCAGTTTCTGCTTTCTATCAACAGTGTGGTATGCTGGAAGGCGCAGCAGGGTTGAGTCCCACCCTGTTCCCTCCCAGAGGCCTGGATGGCCGACCTCCAACCTGAGCCTCTGTCCTATGGGGCTATGGGGGAGGAAATGAAACCATGGCTAGAAAGCACCCTACCCAGAGCTCAGGTTCCCAAGTGACAAGGAGCTCCCTTACCTCTTCACCTTTGGATCCTTTGGGTCTCAGATGCCCCTGAGGTCCCGGATGCCCCTGCAAACCAAGGTGAGATGATGCAAGGCAGCCCCAGGATTCTCTCCCAGGGAGGGTGGCCAGTCTCCGCCTGGAGAGGGAGGGTGGGGAGGGGTTTAGGGGTGCAGGCTCTAGGAGTATCCCCAGGACCAGGGCAGTAGAAACCAGATAGGGTTGTCCCAGTCCCCCTGAAGGCAGTAAAGGGCCTGGTTCCTTAACTGCTCTCCACTGGGGCAGGGGGATGTGCAGGAGACACCACTCATGTGCAGGCCCTGCTGGCAAGGCTTTCTGCAGAGGCCTTGGATCCCCTCCTGACCCTAGAAGCCAAGTAGAAGCAGGTGAGGGGGCCCCATGTTGGAGTGGACTGAAGGCCTCTTCCAATCTGGAGGATGGGTAGAATCGTGAGCCTGGTGGGCACCTGCAGCTCACTGGGGAGCTGCCTCCTGCTCCTGTCCACCACCTCTGCTGTGAGAGCTGTGAGCTGCTGTGAGAGCCCCCAAGGCCCTCCGGGGGAAGGGGTGATGAAATGAAACAAGCAGCAGCACAAGGCAGGGATGTGTCCCTGCCCTTGCCTTGTCCTCTCCATCCCTTCTTGCCCTCAGGTAAGGTCTCTGCCCCTCCCTTTCCAGGGTGAACAGAAACCCAGGGGCCTCCTGCAGGTGGGTCTGTGTGTGGAGCCTGAGCACTAACAGTGGAAGGAAAGCTGCCTTCCTGGCTGTCCTACCGTGGGCAGCATGCAGCAGGGCCAGGGGCCATAGACCCCCAGCTTAGAACCCTCCCTGTGTGCTGACAACGAGGAGCTGAGATACTCACAGGGTGGCCAGGTTCCCCCGGCTCCTTGCAGCCACCGGGTCCTGAATAACAGGGAGGGCAGCAAAGCATGGCGCGCCAGATGCACAGGGCCAAGTCTGGCCTCACTGCCCACGGCCTATGCAGAGCTGGCAGCACCTTTGCCCAGTCCGGCTTTCCCCTCCCCCCACGGGACTGGCCCCAGCTCCACTTGCATGACAATCCAGGGCAGGGAAAGAGGAGGGTGGGGGAGGGGAGAAGGGGCCTTACCTGGTCCCAGGTGGCACAGGGGGCCCATCAACCTTACCGTCCTCGTCCTGCTCCCCCTATGAACACAGAACTGGCTTTAAGCCATGTCTCCCGCTCCTGGGGAGGTTTGACTTCCAGGACCTTCACACTGGTGCCAAAAGGACCTCTATGAAGGTGATGCCTGGCCTCATCAGGGTGACCACTGGGCCACTGAGGCCAGAGAGGGAAGGGGTTGCTGGGGGTGCAGGGGGTGTGGGGGCAACACAGCATCTCAGCCAGATGAGGATGAGGAACCAGGATGCTGAGAACACAGGACAGGGCTCTTCCCCCTCCAAGCCCCCGGGGACCACCACACCAACCACTCAAGCTGGAGGACCCTGGAGGTCATAGCAAAAAGCCCAGGTGCTGGGTCTGAGATCTTGGCACTGATTCCAGCTCTGGGTGACCCTCCATAACTGCTTGCCCTCCCTGACCTCTTCTCAGCTACAAAACAGGGTGAATGGTGGGTGCTGCCCACAGGGCGGTGTGAGGACCCTATGAAATGAGACCAGCACAGGTGACTCAGACACTCCTCCCCCCAGCCCACGAAGCAGGCGCTGCTGTCACCCCCACTTACAGATGGGGACAGCAAGGCACAGAGGTGACGTGACTCGCTCAGAGGTCTTCAGTCCTCTTTAAGAGCTGCTTTCTCCAAACCTTGCTGGGAGAAGATGGACAAAGATCCAGCCCTAGGATGAGCCCAGAGCCTGTGCTGGGAAGGTCCTAGGGCTTCCCCTGCACCACTCAGCAGTGAGCCAGCCTGGGGGTCCTGTCCTTAGAACAGATTCCTAGCTGCAAAATGGGCTGGTGGTCCATCTGTCTTGTTGCACAGGATTCTACAAGGAAATGTGGGTCAGCACTCAGCACACTGCTGTGCACTGAGGGGCTCAGTCAACAGGCTCAGAGTGGCTGTGGGTAATGAAGCAGTGACCTGTGGCACAGATGAGGTTGAACCAGGCTGGGGAAGGAGCAGAGCCATGCGCTGATAGCCTAGGGCCACTGCAGGCTACCCTGGATCTGGGCCACCCACAGGGATGGGGTACCACCTGCAAGTTACAAGGAAGGTGTAAGTGGAACAGCCAACAGCAGGACCTTGGGCACAGAACCACGTGGCACCCAGGAACTGGTGTCATCTCTCCTGGGGGCCATTCAGGGCAGCCTTGAGCCCCTCATTATCATTGTCACAGGGAGTACAGGAGAGGCAGGAGGAGGAGAGCTCCTCCCTGGGGCTGGAGCAGGTCCCTGGAGTGAATCAGCCAGGGTTGGTGGCTGTAGGTCCTTGGCTGGGTTCTCTGTGGCTCCTGTAGCCTGAGGCTGAGGGTGGGATGTGGCCCACAGCATGGAACCAGTTGTTCCCAGGGAGGTGGCCCAGGCAGCAAGGCTTCCCTTACCTTCTGCCCAGCCCACTTTCTATGGCTCTATGACCCAGTTCTTGACCCCACAGCCTCCCTTCACTGGATGGGGAAGCTGGGAGAAAGGTCATGTTTATCCAGTAAGCTCTGTATGTCAGGACTGGGTGAGGCACATCTTATACCTTGTTTCATAGAATCTATGCAGCAATCCTGCATTGCTGGGAAGCCTGTACCCATTTTACAGACAAGGAAACTGAGGCCTGGGAAGGGAAGTCTCTTAGCCAAGACTACACAGGGAACAGGGGGTGGACTGCACCTAAAGCCAGCTCTCCAGACCCTGCAGCCCCCCTGACAAATCAGATAGCTATAATCTGAAGATATGGTCTTTTTTAGCATCAAAAAGCTGGGGTAGCCTCTCCTCTTTCTTCCTAGGGTTTCACCCTATCTCCCCAATTCCTCTGGCCCCCGAATTTGCAGATGCAGGCCTTAGGGGATTTGCACGGTAAACAGCATATTAGCTCATCTAAGAGTCCATTTCTAGCTGGGGAAGCGGGGCCTGGCATTAGACAGATGGGGTCTGAATCCTGACACTGCCACCCTCCTGCCACTGATCCTGAGCACTGTGGAGACTCGGTTTCCCCACCTGTCACAGGGGACACTGACATGTCCAGGTCCAGCTCATGATAGCACACATAGGAGATGTCCTGAGGAAAGAGCTTGTGCATGGTTGCTGCATTTTGGTTCTTCTCTCAAGAATCTCCTCTTCTCAGCACCATCCATAGTTGGTGGCTGGCTCTTCATCCATGTGACATTTTCATTTTTTGTCTCTTTAGAGTACCATTTCCCAGACCCCAGCTCAGGGTCTGGAATGTATTAAGTACCCTAATAAATACCTGTCTGATGGTGGATGAATGACTGCATTAGTAACACAACTTATAAGCCAGATAATATCTCCATGGGGGAGGTAACATGACCCTGAAGCTAGACACATGCTTGATGTCCTTCTTGGTCTCCCTTTCCCAAGGCCCCATCCACTCACGGGTGAGGCAATTGAGCCCCAGGAACCCCAGGGCCCACCAAGACCTTAGCAGACTAAGGGCAGGTTTGGTGTCAGGATCGATTCTCAGCAGCCACAGAGACTGCTTTGGGGACTGCAGATGGCCAAAGCATTTGCCTTGGAGGCCTTGTGCCTACTCCTCATTTCAGGGTCTGTGCTAACCCCTTCTGTGCCAGACCTGGAAGGCTGAGGACCCAAGAGGGGCCAGGGTTCTGAGTGACACTGTCCACAGCTTCCTTCAGGGTCTGCCAGAGACTGCGGCCTCCTCTGATCTCAGATCTGTTCTTCTCCAAGCAGGAGGAAGGGGCCAGCTTGACAGCCAGCCAGGCATGGCTGATTCACCAGGTAGTTAGGGGGGAGTAAATTGGGCCACAGAAAGGAGGGAGGGAAGGCATAAGGGGGGAGGAGTCAGCAGTGGGCTGCCTTCGGGAAGCCTTCTAGCTGAGCAATGGGGGTGGGGGAGCAGATGGGGCAGGAGGGGAGGAAGACGAGAAAGAGGGACCCAGTGTTGCTAACGCAGGACTCAGAGACTTGGGCTCTGGGGCCAGTCGGGCACCACCTTGAGGTGAATCCAGACCAAGGCCATGGCCGTCAGTGACCCCCATCCTGCACAATAGGGTAGGGGCTGTGGCTTGCAAGGTTCATTCCAGCAGTTCCTCTCCTTTCCTGGATCTGCAGCCATGGGTGGGGCATGGACACGACATCCCTTCTGCCTCGGTGGCTCCTTCCTTGGCCGTTAAGCATCGTTGTTCCTCAGGCTCTATCCTGGGCACTTGGCTGGTTCAGAAGTCTCCCTCTTGCTGTGCGGGTGAGCTCACCCCCAGCAGGGCTCCAATGCCCACGTGCACAGGGGTGATGGAGTCCAACTGTGTTATTCCTGGCCTGATCCATGTCTGTTTCCCTTGCTAGACTGTGATCTCCATGAGGGCAGGGAATGTGTCTTTTGTCCCTTGGTATCGGGCGGAGGTGACACCATATGCACATGTGTGGAGGGAGGGTCTAAGGGCTCCCCAGGGAAGGGGTGGCAGCCATGAAACCTGCCTTGTGGGCAGGCCCCTGGCCAGCAGACCTGTGAGCTGGGGGTGCTCCTGCCTGAACCTTGGGTGCCACGTGAACCAAGGGGCTTGCTGCTGCCTCCCCCAGAGCCTACCTCCACATGCATTCCCAAGACCAATACACCCACCTTTTCACCTTTGGTTCCAGGAGGTCTGAGGGGCCCCACAATGCCTTTGTGTCCCTGAAGGAAAACAGGATGGTAAGAGGTGAGAGAATGGGGAAGTGAAGACTCAGGAAGGAAAATGCAAAAGGACAGGAAGTCGGGGCTGGAGACAGTAAGCTGCACAACAGGGCTCTGGCCAGGCCCCAGCTCGCTGTGTGGCTCTGAGCCATCCCCATGCCTCTCTGAGGCAAGGCTGCCCAACAGGCCATGTCTTGGGGCTCAGCCAACCCTCTAAAAGGGGTGCCAACCTGGACAATCAGGAGCTCTGCCCACCAGCTCTGGACAGACCAGGGACCAGCTCTCTGGAGAGCCAGCTTAAGCCCTCCAAGGAGGGGCAGGGGCAAGACCCATGCTTCCACCAACTTCCCACCCTGTGGCCAGAACTACACACACCTGCCTTGGGCTGCTCTCTCCAGCCACCCATCTCCTTAGGGACCTGTAGGAGGAGGCCAGAGCCTGCCTAATCCTGTCCACGGGTGCCCCAGGTGTCGGCCAGCCAACCCATTTCACAGGCATGGAAACTGAGGGCCCGAGCCGAGAGGTACCTGCTCAGGACCCCACAGCCAGGACTCCAGACTCTAATGCAGGGACTCCTCCCAATGCACGGGTGTTGGAGCAGGTGTGTGGGCCACAGCCCTTGGGGGTACCACACAGAGGACCTGGGGAGGGTCTCGATGTGGCCAGAAGCATGGCCCAGCTCACCCTAGAGGAGCTGATGTGAGGAGGGGCATGCCCAGACCCAGGAGCAGGAATTGGGCAGCCATTCCCTGGAGGCTGGAGCCTGGGGAGGACGAGCTGGCAGGTGGATCCCAACCTCACCCCACTGCACAGATGGGAACACTGAGGCCCAGCCAAGGGCAGTGACTTGTTCCAGGTCACTTAGCACACTAGCAGTTGGTGCCCCACCCCATGCCGGGGTCCACCTACTGCCCCCATGGCCATTTATGGGACCCCCGCAGGGGCACATTGGGGTGGGTGTCCTGGAAAAGGCCCTGCGGAGAAGAGTGGGGTGTTGGTTGTAAGGACTCAGTAGAGACCATACTGAGGAGACAAAGAGGGTCATGTGAGAGAGGCTGGCCCACCTCAGCCTGGGAGCCTGGGGCTCCGTGCAGCCCTCCCACGGGCTAGGGGCCTGGGGAGGACCCTGGGCATGTGAGGGTCACAATGAGGTATAAGGAAATGACCCAAGAAAAAAGCCATTTAAAAATGGAACAATGAAAATTTCTATTTAAATTGAATATGGGATATTTCAATTAGTAACTGAATGGGGAAAAAAGTTGAAAATTCTACTTATTAGCTACCTGGGACTCTCGGAACTTCAATTTCCCACCACAGCATTAAATAGTGCCTCATTTATTGAATGAGCCAAGGGACCCTGGACTGAGGCCAGTGGTTCAGCTTGGAGCCTTTCTTCCGAGTGCTTCCAGGCTGAGGACAGGGTCCACTGAGAGGCCAGCACTAGGAACACCCATAGATTCTCAGGAGATAGCTGGTGCCTCAGTTATCTCATCTCTGAAATGGAAAGACAAAATCACAAACTCAAATGCACAAAAAGTGGGCAGCTTGGTCGGTACCTGGCATACAGTTAGTGTCTAATAATGACTAGTTCTTGTCCTGCCTGGTTCTGTCAGAGGAGGCTGCAGGCTCCTCAAGGATACAGAGGATTGGCTTGGCAAATCTGATATTAGTCCCTTCCTCAGAATAGGAAGCTTCTAATATGCTTTGTGGAATTGGCAGGTTCAAGATGAGTTTCAACACTCAAACAGGCCAATCCTAATGGTCACTTGAATGCTGGGGTGCAAGTCCTGGTGCTGTCAGAAACTTGCTGTGTGAACTTGGGAAAGCCACATTCCCTCTCTGGGCCTCAGTCTCTGACTGAATTAAGTACCTCTGTCCTTTCAGCTGGGACACTGTCAGACCATGGACACAGGCCTGGCTGAGATGGAGCTGGATAGTGGTGGGTCTGTCATGGTCATGGGGACTAGGGCAGAGTCTAAGCTGATAGGCAGGCAGCCCTGCTGTCCTGAGAGATGCCTCGTGGCCCTGGCTTTGTCTCTACTGCCTTAGCAGAGGTATAAACTTCCCTGGAGAGTCACAGCTCTGGAAGCAGAGCAAGGCATAGAAGCTTCAAGAACTCAGCCCAAAATCTCACAGCATCTTATAAATGAAAGCCATTGTGGGAGAAAGGTCATGTGAGCAATAGTAGTGAAAACAATTGTCTTCATTTTGTCAATGAGGAAAAAGGCTCAGGATACAAGTGAACTTGTCCATGGCCACACAGCTGATAAGTGGAGGGGCCAGAATTTGAGTCCAGGTTTGTAGGATGCCTGTTGTTTTTCTTCACACCACTACTGACACCGTTTATCAGTAGGGAAGTGAATAGCCTGTCAGTGGGTGTAAGCAACTCAGGGCCTAGAGCAGACAAGGAAG
>PVIY010055221.1:0-13841 GCA_004026745.1 Myrmecophaga tridactyla | reverse complement strand
ATGTAAATCCCATTTCATAAAGGTAGAATAATCCCTATTCAATACTGTATATTTGAAACTGTAATGAGATCATCTCCCTGGTTGATGTGATTTAGTCAAGAATGGTTGTTAAACTGGATTAGGGATGACATGTCTCCACCCATTTGAGTGGGTCTTGATTAGTTTCTGAAGTCCTATAAAAGAGGAAACATTTTGGAGAGAGAGACTCAGAGAGAGCAGAGAATACTGCAGCACCACGAAGCAGAGAGTCCACCAGCCAGTGACCTTGGGAGATGAAGAAGGAAAACGCCTCCCGGGGAGCTTCATGAAACTGGAAGCCAGGAGAGAAAGCTAGTAGATGACGCCGTGTTCGCCATGTGCCCTTCCAGCCAAGAGAGAAGCTCTGACTGTGTTCGCCATGTGCCTTCTCACTTGAGAGAGAAACCCTGAACTTCATCGGCCTTCTTGAACCAAGGTATCTTTCCCTGGATGCCTTGATTGGACATCTCTATAGACTTGTTGTAATTGGGACATTTTCTCGGCCTTAAAACTGTAAACTAGCAACTTATTAAATTCCCCTTTTAAAAAGCCATTCCATTTCTGGTATATTGCATTCCAGCAGCTAGCAAACTAGAACACCATCTAAAGCAAAGGAGTTATGCTACATAATTTCTAACAGCCAGTTCTTTCTGGTCGTACGCAGTTTCTGTCTATGGAACAAGGATACACTCAGCCCATAGACTTCTTCAGTTTGGTCTAAACTGTGTTTAATTTTTTCCCCAATTAATTGTTAACATTTGGGGAGATTTCATATACAAATCGAGATTTCCAGCTTCTCTTGAAAACTGAGAGCGTGGCAACCCAAGCTCCAATCCGTGCACAGAACCAGTGGCCTGGACCTAACTAGCAGCCGGCCTGTTAGGCAGCTGTGGTCTCTCTAGGTGGCCTTGACCATGCACCCGGGCTTTCTGTTTGGCCCCTGGCAGCACTCGCACAGGGGTCTTTGCACAGACAGTGGGGGGCTGGGGAATGAATCCAGGTCTCTAAATTTCCAAGCCAGTGAGATTCCTACTATATTCTGTGGTCAGCAGGGCTCTCCCCTGATGGGGCAGGAAAGAGGAATAATATTTCAGAGCTCCTTGAGTTTTCACTAAGAGAAGCTGGACTTGTATAGGGTGGGGTAAGAGACACAGAACATCACGGACTCCATGGGTCCCTGGTCCTTCGTGAGAGAAACACAAGCAGAAACAGAAGATCCCATGGCCTCTTCCTGGACCCTCTTTCTCCCACCCCTCAACTAGCGGCAGAGCCAAAGGCTGGAGCTAAAGCCCTTCCTCCACCAACAGCTTTACAGATTCCACCCTGCCTCCTCCCCCTACTCCCAGTGGTTAAATCATTGTCAGACGCACAAGGTCAGGTCACCAGCTGGTTGCTCCATGCAAAGGAGGCCAGTGGTGGTGTTGGGGTGGGGGTGGAGGAGTGGGCTATGGGAGTCCTTGCCTTCCAACTCCACAGCCTCAGATCCCAACTCCCCAGCCCCAGAAACCATCCCCCATGGTGGAACCAGTTATACCCTGAAGAGCTCTTAGCCCAAGTGATGCTGAGCTCAGCTCTGGTGGCAACCTGGTCAAGAGAAGTAGCAGGGGCTATGGGACTGACAGATCTGGGGTGGAAACCTTGCTGTCTACCAGCTTTTCCAACCAAGATAAATGACTGAACACTCTGACCATACCCACTGAATGGGGCAAATAAGTCTGCTCTCACAGGGGTTGTAAGGATACAATGTGAGAAGGAGCATAGATGGCCAGCGTTGGATAGTTGTGCATTCCTTTCTCTCCCCTAGAGCCCCAGGGATCTGGACCAGGGGATTCTTTACTGAAGTTGCTAAACCTTCCAGGGTCTCAGCATCCTTAGAGGCAAACAAATGGGCTAGGAGTGAGAGCACAGAAATATGATATAATTTAGCTTTCAGGACAGAAAGTTAGATCACTTTTTTTTTCTAGTGATTAAACCTTTATACTTACCACAATTTATAAAGGTTCATTCCATGCATATTCCTCAGTCCTTATAGCCATAGTGTGAAAGTGATATAATTATTTTCTCCATTTGCAAATGGGAAACTGATGACAGCCATTCAGGGAGTTGCTCAATGTGACAAAGCAAAGTGCTGGAGGCTTCCTCTGCTCTGAGTTTAGGTCCGACCAGAGGACAGGGCTTTGCCCTCTGGAAGACTCAACCAACATGAGGGACCAGGGAGAGGATTCCATGACTAAGGGTAGGTTCTGGATATCTTCTCTAAAACAAAATTTATGTGGGCCATTCTTCCTGGCCCTTTGCCCCACCTGGAATACTCTTGTTGAACAGCCATGTCCAACCCACCTTCCAAGGCTAGCCGAATCTCACCCTCTCTAGGAAGTCTTCCCTGACTTTATATCCCCCCGGAGATTGTTTCCTTCTCCTCCCTGACTTCTCTGCTGCTCCCAGGATGCTCAGCTCCCAAGCCCACCGTGTTCCTTGCCTGCCTGTTCAGCAACTTCTCTCCCCTGCTGGAAGGCTAAGCAACAAGCTCCTGGAGTGTCGGGTCCATGCTAGAATAGCCTCAATCCCAACCTCTGTCTGTGGGTCCCCCTCTCTTACCATTCCCTCTTCACCCCAGGCCAGGATGGGCAATATACAGGCTCTAAGCAACACAGGTATAACACTTTAGCAATATGTATTTAAAAAGTTCACATCCTCTAAGCCTTCTGAACCAGCAGTTCTGCTTCTATGACATTTTCCTAAAGATAAAATAAACCAATATATTTATATAAATGGTAATCTCAATGTTGTTTATAAAGGGCAAAAATTGGACACAACCTAAATACCCAACAACTGGGGATTTGGGGTGAAATTACTTCTAACACTGTAGCTCAATTAAAGTGTGTAATCAAAGTGATGAAGTAGATATATATTTTATTGACACTGAAAAATATACATAATATATTAAGTGAAAAAAGATTGCAAGTATAAAGTGGTTTCTCTCTCTCTCTCATATGTGTATGTAAAAGTCGAAAAGAATATCCTCCAAACGTTAGCAGCTGTTATCTCTGGGTGGTGAGATTAACAGGTGATTTTAAATAGTTTGCTAATCTATATTTTTCTGCAATGAGTTACTTGGGAAATGGAAAAACAAGAGGAAATTTTATTTTAAAGGTCAGGCTCCAGGGGCCTCTCTGTGGACCCCCCTGTGGGAGACCAGGTGAGGCCAGGGGAGGCTGGGGGGCAGGGGCTGGAGCGGGGGTGGGCAGCAGAGGTGGCTTAGCTGGCTTCAGCTCCCCTCCAGGCACGTCTGAGCCCAGGTGGAATGACATCAGGCTCAGTTCTTGGCCTGGGCCGGGCACCCAGTCTCCAGGAGGGATCTTGTCAGGCCAGGTGATTGTCCCGTCCCAGCCTGCACCTGCTCCATTAATCTTCCTTGTCCCAACCAGACCCACAGAGCCCGCTCTGTCTGTTGACCTAAGAGGAGGGTGTCCAGGGCGCCAGGAGGGGCTCCTTCTCTCTACCTGCCGTTGCTCAGCAGCTGGAGCTGGGGCCGTCGCGGGGGGCCAGGCATGTCAGCGTTGATGGATGAGGGGCAGTGAGAAGCCTGCTCTCTCCTGCCACCATCTTTCCACCTCCCCTGGTCCAGTCTGCTCCTTGGCGCCTTCGTGCCCCAGGCAGAAAGGCTGATAAAAGGTGCCAACTCCTCCCTGCAAAAGCCGGTGACCCATATACAAACCCTCCGAAGTACACAAGCTTTCTCATTTAAACCTCCAAGAACATAGGCAAGCCAGATACTGTTTTACAAGATGAAGCAATAAAAGTGACTAACATAGCAATTAAAATGGCACAGTGGGTCTATATTTCATCGATACTGAAAGATGTTCATGACATATTAAGTGAAATAAGCATAGTGTCACAGCAAGTATAGCATGCTGTTTTTCTTTATACATATATATGTAAAAGTCTGGAAGAGTAGCAACCAAATCTTAACAGTGACTGAGATGGGATTCTAACCAGGTCGTTGGGCTCAAATCGCAAGCTCATTTCACCATCCATCATTGGTTCTTTGTCCTGAGGCTTTTCTCTCTGTCAAAGGTCCACCTCCTCCAAGCAGTCTCCTGGGATTCTTCCCCTGATTATCCTATGAGACCAGTACTGAAATTATCCCCATTTCACAGATGAGGCTCTGCAAGGTTGTCTGAAGTTGCCAGGCTGGTAGGTGTAGACCTGCCAGTGCTCTTGACTACCACAGGAGGAAAGCAGCTCTCTTTCCTCCACGTAAAGCTTCATGCAGAAGAGTGACACAAGATGCAGCAGGAATATTAGGATCGGGCGTGGGGGCTGGACTGGAGGGAGAGGTGGTGGAAAGTGCTCCAGGCAAGGTCGCCAGGGTAGCTGGGATGACGGTCAGTCAAGAGCCGACTGAGAGAGCACGGATGGAGAGGGGAGGGGGCTCCTCAGACGCTGTGGAGGCAGAACCCACGGGGCGCAGGTAAGGATGGCCCCCAGCTTGCTGGCTTGGGCAGGTGGGTGGCTAGTGGCGCTATTTACAGAAGTGGAGCCTCGAGGAGGAGACACTGGCCAAGTTGCAGACTGAGACGGAGCTCTGTTTGGGGGAAGCAGGGAAATCTGACCTGCCGGGCCTTCTGAGGCCAACAGGAATCCATGACTGGCAGCTGCCTCTCTCCTCCCATCACTCACTCACACAGGGCTGGCACAGAAGAGACAATTGGTGAGCACTCTACCTTCTCTTATTCCCTCTTGCTTCTCTCTTACTCCTTCCTTCTTCTCTTACTTCTAGTTCTTGTTGCCACTGATGAGATGTCCATTGCCACCTCCCCCTAGGAATCAGGGCCCTCAAGGGGAATGAGGAGTACTGGTCCATTGGCCCTGCCCACTGGAGAAGGACGGGGCCACTTCTCTCCAGTTTCCATTGTTCTCAGAAGGGGTCAGACCACTGAAGACACCCATTTCTTATCTACCCACCTCTCTGCATTGGGCCCAGAGCCTGGACCATTATCCCTTGGGCCTAGCAACCAAGGCACTGCCCAGGAGGTAGCTATTAAGAGGTCCAAAGAGAAGGGAACAACTAGCACCCCCCGAGTCATTTTTTTTAAATAAAAAAAACTACCATCACAGAACCCCTACCTTGTTCTCAGTATTCCAGATATACAGAGATGGGTTGGCTATGGCCTTGCCTTCAAGCCACAACCCTCAGCACAATCAACAAAGAATCAAAAAGAGGGGAATAAATTGTGCTGTGGGGACGGAAGAGCAGCCATCAGTTCTGAGTGGGGCGGTCTCTACTGAGGTGGCTGGGCCCCTGCTCCATGGCTCAGACTCCTGCTGTGCCCCTAATGCTGTGTGGGACATCGGTCAAGCCCCTTCCCCTCTCTGGGTTTCCGTTTCAACAGCTGTGAATCCAAAGGATCAGACCGCTTGGCAGCCCCTGAGGCCACTTCTAGCCAGGGCACGAGGCAGTTTCATCCCGGGATCCCCAGTCCTTTTTAGCTGCTGCTGGCTTTTTGCTCCTATTTTCTAAAAGCAGTGAGTGAGAAGAGGCCGGGGGTGAGGGGGTGGGGGGTGGGCACGGGGGCTGTAAAGAAGCTCCCAGACTGGTCTGTTGCTTTTTGTGTGTGTAGAGAGGAATGGGGAGCGCTGGGGGGAGGGCAGAGGAGAAGGCAGGGCTGGAGTGAGGAGGGGTAGAGGAGGGTGTACGGAGGAGACAGAAGAATGAAATAAAGGCCAGGCAACAAAGGGAAGTGAAAAGTGAGTGACAAGTTTGAGGTTGCAGGCCTAGGCCGGCCAGACCTTTGGGGCGAAGAATGGAGACAAACGAGCTGGATTTTCATGCTTGGTGGATGGTGAATGAAAGAGCATCTTTTAAAACCCTATCAGGAACTCTTTGGATTGTCATTAGATCTGGAAAGGGGGAAAAGACGGAGGGAGGAGACTGCTGAAAGTTGGCCCCTGGATGTGAAAAGATGGCGATTCTCTGCCGGTGGCCAGGGGGCTTCAGGCCCTCTCTTCCGCCCGAGCCAGGAACGCCTGGGCCCCTCAAAGGTTTCGGTCAATTATTTATGTTGAGGGCCCTTGAAATTCAGTGGCGGGCTCCCCCTGCTCTTAGTGGGTGACTCCACGCTGCAGCTAGGAGGCGGGGGCGGGGGGATGGGTGCAGACTTCCGGCTTCTTGTAGGGTGGCCAACTATCTGGGTTTGCCTGGGACAGGGGACCTTCAGTGCTAAAACCGGGACAGCCCCAAGCAAATCTGGACAGTTGGCCACTAAACTTCAGGGTGGGATTTGTGGGGAGTGGAGGGGATGGGAAGGGTGAATACCCCCAACATGAAACTGAGGCTGATACTTGCTCCAACAAGGCAGCCCGGGGTCACCCGCCTGGGCTGGGAGAGAGGGAACCCCAAAATGGGAAGTTCTTTGCTCTTATGTCTTTGTAAAAGACAAATGGGGACATTTGAATATGATTGGACTTTAAATCAGATGAAAGAATTGTTAACTTTGTCAAGTGTGAAAATGGCTTGGCCTTTGGGTGTGTGTGTGTGTTTTTAATGCCCTTATCTTTAGAAAGAGGTTTTTACCAGTGAGATGATAGCTGTTTTGGATTTGTTTTAAAATCTTCCACACACACAAGGATGTGTGCAGGGTTGCAGGGGCGGGGGCGGAGGTGTAAAAAGATTGACCATGAATTCATGGTTGCAGAAGCTGAGTGGTGGTGCCTGAGGATTCATCTCTCTACTTTTATGCATGTCTGAAAATGCACAAAATAAAATTTGAAAGGGAAAGGAAACCCTGTCAGTGGTCAAGAGCACAGGCCAAGGGAGCTTGGATACAAAATCTGACTCCACCTCTCACTAGGTAACCTAGAATACATTACTTAACCACCCTCAGCCTCAGTTTTGTCATTTGTAAAATGGGAAAAAAAATTCTGATCCAAAAGACTAAAAAACAGAAAGCACTAGGTCTATACTTAGACACAGCAAACACTTAATAAAAAAAATTTTTTTTAAATCAGTTACCATAAAAAAGATAGGAGGGTTGAGGGCCAGGATGTGCCTTTCCAACCCAGGAGCACTCTTTAGAGCTTGGAACCTAGGAGTAGGGATAATTTCCTGGAACAAACCTGCAGAGGTCAGCTATCGGGACTCGGCCCTCACCTACACAAGGAACATGGACCAGGTGCCTCCCTTCCTGTGCTCTCCACCTCCACAGGGCCCCCTGTCTGGCCTTCTCCTCTGTTCTCATTCTTACTTGTTTGGCAGAGCTCAGTTTCATCCCATCTCCTCTAGGAAGCCTCAGTACTATGCTCACGCCTTCCTGCCTTTGCTATGGGACACCGCACACGCACACACAGACAGGGGCATGTGCACACACATGCAACTCGCAGGCAGGCACATCGGCACCTGCTCACAAATGGTGTCAGAAGGCCTAAAGATGCAGCAGAAGGCGGGCCTTTTTTATTTCATGGAGGAGGGGCCAGTTCACAGTGCAGCACTGAGAAGTCAGTGAGCCGCCACAGCTGGTGGCTGTCAGCACCTGGAGCTAGGTTCCCCACTGCGGTCTGTGTTCTCGGGGTCCTGCGGCAGACAGACAGCATTGGCCTCCATGCCAGGGAAGTATACCAAGAGACCTGGCAGTTGGAGGCCAAGAGCTGACCTCTTGCCAGGGCAGACCACAGCCACTGCTGGTGGTGCAGAGGTAATAAAAGAACAGAGAGCCTCCACTTACCAGGGCTCACTCTATGCCTGGCACCAGCGCACTTGCCCTGCATTACCTCATTTTCTGACGATTACCCTGTGGGACAGGTAGCATCTTATCCTTTTATAATTGAGGAAACTGAGGCTCAGAGACATTAGGTAATTGGCCCCAGGTCCACACAGCCAGGAATGGGCAGAGCTCAGATTTGAACCCCTGGGCATCCATCTTCAAAGCCAATTCTCTGAGCTGCCACACTTTCTCATGCCTCTCAGACTAGCTAAGTGTTTCTCATTGGGATTGTATGATATCTGGGTTTTGCTTCAAAATAAACCATGGAGGTTTTACTGAGGGAGTGGGTAGGAATGTGGGTGAAGTATAATGGGCCCTGAGGTAATAATTGTTAAATCGGGCTGATGGATACATGGGAACTCATTATGCTCTAATTTTGAAATTTTCCATGATAAAATTTTTTTAAAATTCTGACCTAGGAGACTGGCTCTTCCCTGACTGCTCATCACCATGTAATCTTGAACATGTTGCTGAATCTCTATATGTCTCAATTTCCCAACTGCATCTTGCCTCATCTGTCCCCAGCTTATTGCAGGATTGCAGCGCTGCTCAATCTGTGCCTGGGGAATAAAGAGCATAATAGCACCTGGATCTGCTGAGACAGAGGTCCTCTATTTCTAAGAGCTGTCACAGACCCCTTCTAGCTGAAAATCATTCTTTTCCCTCCCATTCCCCACAAGAAAAAAAAAGCCTGGCAGAGCTGCCCATGTGTTTGGTCTGTTTCCAGACTCTTGGGAGTAGAGAGTGTAAGTCTGTGTGTGTTTGTGTATGCACACATGTGTTTGCATGCAAATGCGCATGCATGTGTGGTGACAGAAATGTGTGGCGTGTTCACTCCACCTGTGGGGATCTCCTCTTCCAAGTCGCCACCTGTTCATTCCTCATTCTAAAAGGGCTGGGGGGTAGTGGTGTGCAGTGCGAGCAGAAGGGTGGTGCCCAGACCCCAGAGGAGGTAAGCAAGGCTCTGGGCCTCCCAAACACAGAGGATGATAAATGGGGTCCGAGTCTTTCAGGCTTCATTATAGAGTCACCATGGGTTTGCCCAAACCATGGCAACCAATTCAAGCAATGATTAACCTAATAAAGCAGAGGCAAAGGGGAAAAAGATGCATTCAAGACCCCAAGTCAGGCCCTGGTTCTCTAGAGGCAGTAAATTTCCCTTCAGTGGGTATGGTGTCCAGGCCCCAGACGTCCTAAATCTCTGCCTCCAGGAGTGGGGGTGGGGAGGCCTGTGAAAGCAGTAAATGGATGTCAAAGATCAGCTGGGGTGGCTCAAATGCTCACTTAGCAGCCCCCCTCCTGGGCCAACCAGCACCAGGGGGCAGGGAGACATCTGTTTCAGTCCCAGGAGTCAAATTACCTGGGCTTTCCTCCTTTGAACCCTGGCATGTTTGGCCCTGGGGAGTGGTGTGTGTATATGTGTGCCTGTGGGTGTGGCAGTGTGACTGTCTTGGGGACTGGGGGAGGATGGAAAGTGGGTAGAAAAGATTTCTGCTACTGCCAGCATGATAAGCAGCCTCTAAGGTGGTCCCCAAGGACTGTATTCATATACTAGTGTGATCCCCCGCTTTGGATGTGGACTGGATTTAGTGATTTTTCTTTAGCAAATAGAATGTGGTGGAGGTGATGGGATGTCATTTTGAGGTTAGATTTCAAAAAGATGCGCCTTCCATTTTGGGTGCTACCCCTCCCCCACTTTGCTTGCTTGCATGGAGGGAAGTCAGCTGCCATGCTGTGAGTTGCCCTATGGAGAGGCTCACATGGCAAAGAACTGAGGGAGGATTCTTAGTCCAAAAGTCCAAGAGGAGCTGAATTCTGCCAGCAATCACATAGTGAGCTTGGAAGCCAGTCAAACCTTCAGATGAGATCACTTCCCCAGCTGACTCCCAGCTGTAACCTCTTGAGAGACCTTGAGCCAGAGGCACCCAGCTTAGCCATGCCTAGGTTCTTGACCCATACAAACAGATAATAAATATTTTCAATTTACAAAGTAATGTTTGAAGTAATATGTTACACAGCAATAACTAGTACAATGGAGTTAATATAGTTGGTGATGATGTAAATTGCTGGCAGACGCATGCAGGGGGATGCAAACATCAGCTACTTCATTTGAATCCTCATTAAATCCTATGGGTTGACATGATCTTGTTCGTTGTTATGAATGTAGAAACTGAGGCTTGGAGAGGCTAAGTAACTTGTCCAAGATAATAGAATTAAGAAGTGCTGAAGTTGGTAGAGCTGCCAAGCTTCACGTTCTTTCCATTGACTCACTTGGACTGCCTTGGGAGCGAATACTCTCACATGTCTATTGGGATCGCCATTAGTGATCTCAGAAACAATGATAATGCTGTGATAACCCAGTCTTCCCTTGGCAATTGGGACATCTTCTAAAAGAGACCCATGGACTGCTAAGGCTCTTTTGGTGCTGGGGAGATTATGTGGCAGGAAGAGGAATGAGTCTCTATAATCATTTATCCAACAAATATTCAATTGGCCTTTATGTGCTAGGCAGTCAGGAGGGATAGAAATTTCTAAACAATTTTAATGCCTTTCATTCATTTAGTCAACTCACTCACTTATTCATTCTAGAGACATGTGGCATCTGGTCCAGAATGGACACTCAGTGTTCTGCTTTTCGGAGACAAAGAGATGTATAGGACACAGTCCCTTCTCTCAAGGAGATATCACAAACTAGTGAAGGCTGCAGATGAGAAAACAGATAATTGCAATAAGGATAGTCACATGTGAGGGGTATTTGGGGAGCAGGGAGGAGGAAGAAATCATTCAGAGAAAGTACCTGGGAAGAGGTGATGTCTGTGTGGGAGTCAGCCAGATAGAAGTGTGGAGAGAGAAAAGGGAATGCAAGTTTGAGACAGACAACAATGTGGAAAAAAAAAAGCAAGCAAGGGGTGCGTGAGTGTGGGTTAGGGTAAAATCCCAAGTGGGTCATAATTCTGGAGGGTAAATGCCAGGGCAAACAAGGCATGACGAAAAAGAAGATGATACAGCAGGACCCTGAACATAAGCATATGTGATTTATGATGATAAAAACAAATAATGATAGCACTATAATCCAATTTAATTTTGACAATAATCCTGTAGTGGAGACTGCTCGTAGTTCATCAGAATCTGTTCTTCACTTATTCTTAAGCACATTGCCCCTCTCCCATTAGGTGAGACAATGTGACCTTGTTCTTTCTGTAGAATATGAGCAAAAGTGGGATGTGCTACTGAGTCTAAGCTTTAAGACTGTGCATGAGCTTCTGTCCCATGCTCTTCATCTTTCATGCTGGCTGGGACCCACAGCAATGCAGCTCATCCATGTGCAAAACAGGGATCTAAGAGCTGGTGGAGGACAGAAGGGACCTGGGTCCCCGAATGATGTCATGCAGCAGAGCCACCTACTCACCTGGCAGGTTCACTCCAGACTGAACTGTTGGTGATTCTCTGTTATAGCAGCCTAGTTTTACCTTAACCCAACCCTAAAAGGCAATATTATTGTCCTCACTTTACAGATGAGAAAATGGAGACAGATTAAGGAACTTATGCATGGCCCTAATGATCCAGCTGGAAATTGCTATTACTCCACAACTCATACTACACATGCATCTTTTGGAATGTGGTCTTTTTCCCATGGATCACTGGCCACAACTTGGTCGATTTTAAACAGGAGAGTGACAATGTTTTATTTGCATATTATATGGTATTCTGTCTGCTGCATGGAGGGTGGAGTGAAGGGTGTCACCATTAGAAACAGGAAGCTCAGTTATGAGGCCTTTCCAGGTGAGAGATGAGATCTTGAGCTAGGGCAGTGGTCATAGGGAGGTAAGGGAGGACCCAGGTTGAAGGGGGAAAAATATATGAGAAGAAGGGCTTGAGGGTATTGTAGATGTGGGTGTGAGAGAGAAAAGTCAAGGTGACCCAAATTTCTATTACAGTTGACTAGGTGATGCTACTTTGTGAAATCAGGAACAGAGGCAGCATTGGGAGAAGAAGGCCTAGGGGAGAAGAATTCCATTTTAGACCTATCTAATTTGAGCTGCCCAAGGGACATTTAGATTTATAATCCTGGAGGTCAAGAAGGATATACTTAAGCTGGGAAAGGTTACCAGTAAGGGGTGGGTGGCTGTTAGTCTTTGTGCCAGTTTAAACTGAACAGAGGTACAGAGGAAATTCAAATTCATACAAAAAGCTCTCTTCCACTTACCACCACCACCCACCCCCAACCTAGGAAAATGAAAGAATCTGAGACAAATGAAGAGGTTAATAATAGCTGCCATTTAATCACTACCACAGCCCAGTGAATTGACCACTATTTTATGTCCCAACTCCACAGATGAGGAAAATGGGCCTTACAGAGGCAAAGGAGTTTAATTGAAAACCATCAATTAGCATCTGCCAGAATTTGAACCCACATCTGGGTGATTCTAAACTTACTGCTCTTAACTACTCTACTATCCTGTGTATGTATTTGGAGGACTTCCTTTTGCCCTTGATCTTGGAATAACTAAAACTTATTTGTAACCCAAAGAATAAGATCCCTGTTAAGGGCAAATTTTCAAACCAGTTCTCCCAAGCCAGGGCTTCCCTAAGCTTCCAATGTCGTTCCACTCAGGCCCCCAAACCAGAGAAACCTGCCTGTCCTGTGGGTTCTGCATGTCCACAATGGCATTCTTAGGGACTGTGGCCTGTAAACGTGGGAAGAGAGGGTTGATAGGTAATTTTCCGGGTTAAGAGCGCCAGTTTCCCTTCCGGGCTGTCTCGCGCTGGATCAACGCGGTAATTTCAGCACCATGGGCAGGGCCGCGCCGCCGCTCCCAGGACCGCCGGCTATCAGCAGCGCGGCTTAGCCAAGCAGGCGTCGGCTCCTTCGGGCCTGGCTCTCGGATCCAGAAGCGGAGGCAGACAGAAGCCTGGAGCCCCGCCAAGGGTCCCGGAGGCGGCCAAACTGCTGGAGCCTCTTCACTTCACAAGATCCTGAAGGCCAGGTTCTGGCCAATGCACAACCGTAGACAGACTCGCTGCCCCCAACACCCCATTTATGGGCACAGAGGAAAGGGTTCCAAACTGTTAGCCAGGGCCCCAGTCCTAGCTTGTCCAAATAACTCACCGAGTGATTAAGGGCTTTGGGCCACTCACTTCCAGGTCTTTGGTTCTCTGTTTCCATGGGCGTGGCCACCTTTGCTGGGCCCACCTCATTCGCCCACAAGGGTACTTGAAATAAGTGTCAAGCAGCCATTCTCACGCCTGTCGGTGAGACTGGCTTCTTGAAAGCAGGGCAGACAGGTAAGATTAGCAAATACTCTCCTCCCCCCCACCCCCCACCCCCACTTTACTGGGTACCATCTGCAGGGATTTAAAAAAAAAAAAAAGGGAAAGGGCACAGCCAAGAATATTAATTACATTAATGTAAACTGTAATGTCAATTTGCCCAACTCTTCTTCTGTGCCACTTTCTCAGTCGAATGCCCCTGATGCCATCTCCTATACTGCCCCCAGTGCCAGGGTCTGAAGGGTTTTTACATGGCTTCGGGTCATAGGGTCTCTAATTCCCAACATGGCCAGCACTACCTCAGGCATCTAGAAAACCAGTGAAAGAGAATTAGGGCCTCTCTCCAAATTCTTTTGTGAATAAACCAAGGCTCAGAGAATTGTTCAAGGCCACGCAGCCAGGCAGAGTGGCCGGTGGGGAGAGGGGAGGGGCAGGGTGCTCCTGTGGGGTCGCGTGCCCCCGGGCCCCGCCTGCCTTTGTGCCAGCCCAGCGGCCTGGCTCCCAGACATTAGCATTCCAATGGCCCGGGATGCTTTGTCCTGCCACCGACCGCGGCTGGCTGGGGGGTGGGGTGGGGGGAAGGGCACCATAAATCTACCTGTTTGTGTGTGTGGACGCGGGTTGGGAGGGGGGCGCTGAGGCACAAGATTCATGTGCTGCCTTTCTGGAAGCCAGGCTTGGGCTCACACAAAGGCAGAAGAGGGGGAAGAGTCATTCCACCCAAGGGTCTTTCCTATCTCAGCTTGGGACAATGTCCCGGCTTCAGGGAGCTGGGACTGAGCTGGGTTC
>PVIY010055220.1:0-13843 GCA_004026745.1 Myrmecophaga tridactyla | reverse complement strand
GACTTGACATGGATGCAACAGACTCCCAGAGTTCATGCCTTATTTATTCAACAAATATTCATGCAGCTGCTTCTCTATGATATCTTTTCTATGCTAGCCTATTATGTCAGGTACTGGTGAAACAGTTCTTGGCCTTGGGGAGCTTATAGTCTGGCTTTACATAGCAAATAATTAACTATATAACTGCTTGGGTGTGTGGCATATGGTGAGGAGATATGGAAATGTCTAGGGCTTGTGTCCAGCCGAGCATCCTTAGGGTTGCCCCAGGCTCAGACCCTTTCTGGAAGAGTCCTGGACCACTGGATCATCAGTGGATGATAAAGTCCTGTTGCTTAACCCAGCAACTTTGTACAAGCTCTAGAGTCCAAAGGGGAAAAAATGACTTGGCCAGATCTAAGTTTGATTCAGAAAGGAAAAATCTCTCCTTATGCATTTGCCAGTCTTAACAAGTAGGGGAGGTGAGAAGTATGCATTCTGCTCCACTTAAAAGTTTCCCTCAGGTTGCCTTTGGTTATAAAATTTCTTTTTGATAAAAATGCATTAATGAAAATGAACACCTCTGAACACTTTGAAATGAACACCTTTGAACTCCTTGGTTTTTTGCATGTTTTGTGTGGCTTTGTCATCATTCTATATGTACCTCAGTGCTGTGCTTGCAGTTTTTGGAATAGTTCAGCATTACTGGTGGAGAGCCTAGGGTGGGGTGGAGGTGAGTGCTACATTGTTGTGGAAAGCACATGGGTTTGGACAGGGTGGAAATATGCTCAGATTAGCCTGGGTGTCAACCCTGACTGCAACCTACAGCCTATATGCCCATGGGTAAGCCATTAAGGTTACTAGACCCAGCTCCCCTGTCTGTACAATGCAACTCATACCATAGAACTGGTAGATTTTTGGAAGGATTAGAGTTATGTACAGAAAACATCTAGCACCGTGTCTGGCTTATAATAGATGCCCAATTAATGGTCTCTATTGATGTGGTGGGTAATTTTCAAAGGGAGACCCCCGTGTTCTTTTCTTCTTCCTTGGTCCCATGCTAGTCAGATTGTCAGAGGGATAGAGTTTGGGTACTTAAGTTAGAACAATGTTTTGGTTATCTATGACTGCATAAACTACCCCAAACTTAGAGGTATAAAACGACCACCACTTTATTATGTGCATGGATCCTGTGGGTCAGAAATTTGGGTAGGGTAAGCTGGGATGATTGTCTCTGGTCCACCATGTCTGGGGCCTTAGCAGGAAGACTTTTTTGAAAGTCTTGAAACAGGGTTTAGGGGTAAATGAGGAGCTACTGCTAATGGACAGCATATTTCATTTTGGGTTGATGAAAATATTCTAAAACTGTGATGGTTGCACAATTCTGTGAATATACTAAAAATCACTGAGTTTTACAGTTCAGTGTGTTAATTATATGTCACATGAATTATATCTCAATAAAGCTATGTAAAAACATCACATATTGTAATCTTGAATAATAGTCAAGATATGAATTTGTAGTTTTTATTTTACTTGTTATTTTCTTTTTTGTTTATTTTTTGGCAGCCATCCTGGTGGGTGTGAAATAGTTTCCCATTGTGGTTTTGATTTACATTTCCTTGATGGCTAATGATGCTGAGCATCTTTCCATGTACTTATTGGTCATTTATATATTTTCTTTGGAGAAATGTCTATTCAGATTCTTTGGCCATTATTAAATCAGATTATCTTTTTATTAGTGAGTTGTGAGAGATCTTTATATATTCTAGATACAAGTATCTTGTCAGATATATGAATTTGCAAATATTGTCCCCCATTCTTTGAGATGTCTTCTATCTTTCTTGAGGGTATCATTGGAGTGAAAAATTTAAAATGCAATTGATGAAATGCAATTTAGTTTTTATTTTGTCATGCGCTTTTGTTGTCATATCTAATATACTCCTATATTTTCTTCTAAGAGTCTTATAGTTTTAGGTCTCTGACCCAGTGTGAGTTAATTTCTATGTATGATCTGAGGAGGGGTGCCAAGTTCATTCTCTTGCATGTGGATATCCGGTTGTCCCAGAACCACTATGGGAAAGACTATTCTTTCCTTCTTGAAAGCTGTCTAAATGGATTGACTAAATGTGAGGGTTTATTTCTGATCTGTATGTCTGTCTTTATGCCAGCACCACACTGTCTTGAGAACCATAGCTTTGAGTAAGTTTTTTTTTTTTTTTTTTTTTTTTTTTTTTTTTTTTTTTTTTTTTTTTTTTTTTTTTTTTTTTTACATGGGCAGGCACCGGGAAATGAACCCGGGTCCTCTGGCATGGCAGGCAAGCATTCTTGCCTGCTGAGCCACCGTTGCCCGCCCTTGAGTAAGTTTTGAAACCAGAAAATGTGAGTTCTCCAACTTTGTTCTTTATCAATATGTGAACTTTTGGCACCAAAAACACACCAAAGCTAAAACTCTAGGTAGAATTGTGAAATAGATCATTTTGAGTACCCATTCTCTGTTTCTATGTCCTTTCTCTTTTTATTTTCTTAAGCAGTTCAGACTCCATAGCTGCTTTTCATGTACTCTTTATCTAAAGCCGTTCTCTGGGAAAAGCATAATCAACTTATTCCCACTAAGGTATAAATGATTAGAAAAACTTAAAGTATATATAAAAAGGAGAATTTGTTAAAAAAAAGGGGGGGGGACAAGAATATCTAAACCTGAGGAATTATTCTCTGATGGTAACATTTTACCTATAAGCAGACAGGCAAAGTGCTTTATTCTGGCAGGGAAGTTGCATAATGTCCTGAAAATGACATTAGTGTTGGCTCCTTATAAAGTGTATCCATGAGACTGACTTTGTTCAAAGTTTATGGTTCTCCCTCTGCTGACTGAGTTTTACACCCATCACTTACTTGCTTTGTGACCTTGGCAAATTAATCTCCATGGACCTCAGTTTCCTCTTATGTAACCACCTGGAGAATTATGCTCCCTACACAAGAGTCTAGCCTATATTCTAGTTAGTTGCTAAAAATAACACTGCCATACATTTCTACTGATCAACAAACCCACCACCAAAATAAACGTCCTTGCTTTTCTCTGCTACCTGTTCTCAAAGGACAGAGGAAAGCTTTTTTTTTTTTTTCCTTTCTTACAACTTCCCTGAGGACGGTATGGAAGAAGCTTTCAGGAAAGCCAGGGTTTATTGAAGACAGTATCTGGGGAAACAGAAATGCTCAAATTCTTCCCTCAATACCCCCAAACTCTTGGATGTGTGACATCTTGCTCAGTCACCTCTGATTTGGAACAAGAGTTTGCACTTGATCACATCTAGTGATAAAAAACCTGGCTTTATGATTTTCCATGCGCTTTTCAAGGTTCAGCACATATGATCCTTGAAGAATTTCCATGAGGCCGGTGAGTGCTATTTTACAGGCACAGAAACTGAGCTCAGAAAATCTCCCTGAAGCCCCAGCTCCTCTGCCCATGAACTTCCCGAATCTGTAAGTCTCCCCGCATTCCCGGACCCTCACTCGGACTGCCGCTCACATCATTCTAGATCCCAGAGACAGGTCTGCGCTTTGTTTATGCATTTATTGGAGATTTTACTTAGTTTGACTACAGGAGAGTTTCTCTTTTTAATAGCTGTTTTGTTGTTGTTTTAAGACGGAAAATCCAAGACCAATGCCCGATCCTCCAAACACACTCAGCACCTGCTTATATTCCTGAGTCGCTACGTGAGCCAGGGGTTCCCAGCTTCTTAAGCCTGAAAACCGAGGGCTAATAATAGTTCTTGTACGGTCCAGGCGGACGCGGTTCACTCTGCATTCAAGCGCACAGGTCACCAAGGCGAGAGCCTGGCAAGAGGAGCATTTCTAGACCTGTCCGGTAGATGGCAGCATTGCGCAGGCAATGCTTCTCCCCCGCCCGAGCCCCATTTTTTTTTTCTCCCCCTTCCCCGCACTTAGCCATGAGTCTCAAGTATCAGCACATCCCGACTCCCGCGTGCCCGCTGTGTCGCAGCACCTACAGATGGTCTTTGCCTGGCGGGTCACAACAGGTCTGAATCCACAGTATGAAACCGACTCAGGATCGGGCGTTCTTGTGGCTCGGGGCATAACCGTTGCTTTGGATAATTAGCCCAGTTCGTGACTCTTTTTTCCCCCCATTAAGCAGAAGTTCAGGGAAGGCTGATTGATGTCCCCCATTCAAATTGCTTCCTCTCTCTACTCCTTTTGCGCCGTGAGCTTTATCCTTAGAGGTCGCCGTGTCTGCCACCGCTTACGGTCCAGAGTCGCTGCCCATGATTGCCAATAGAGGGCACTGTCGTTACGCGCTGCGAAGGAGCCCGGCGCCCGCAAGGAGGCAGGCTGGATGCGCAGTCCACGTCCTAGGCGTGACCTTGGGACCCTCATCTCACCAATCGTCTGCGGCCGGGACAGTCCCTCCTCCGGACTATGTGCTCCGTACTCCATTTTCTCAGAGACATCAATGCATCCATCCGTCCCCTTCTTGTCTGTTTCTCTACTTTTTCGAATACACTGGCTTTCTTCCACCAGCTTTTAAAGTAAAAGTAAACCTCATCTTTGGAAAAAAAAAATGCTCTTGTGACGTTTATGTACATCCCCCCTGATGTACATCCCTATCTCTCAGAGCACCGACCCCCTAACCAAGGTTTTGGTTGGTCAACTTCTTCAATCATGTCACACATTCACTCATCTCTACTCCCCAGCCAGCCTCACGTCTCTGAAACCTGGGCTGCCAGAATTATCAATTGTGTCTCATCCTTATCTTATTTGATCTCTCTAGAATTGACATTCTCTCCCTTCCTCCAAACTCTATTCCACATTGGATAGATTCTGGTTCTGAGACATCCCACTGTTCTGGCTGTAACTTTCTATCCTTTAGTTTTCTTCCTTTGCTAACCCTTTAAATGTCAGTGGTTCCATGTTTCTATCCTTTGACCCCTTCTGTCCTTCTCACTCCCCTCTATCTCCCGGGTGAATCTGCCTATGTCTGTGGAGGAATATACCCCCAGACTCTCTGCTGCCACCTGCATTTATTGGCCACTAATCCTGATGACAACCACATTTTATTCTCTGGTTCAAATTTCTCTTGAGCTAGTCTCATTTCTTCATTTTGCCAGGCTCTTGGAGATAATGCATAGAAAGTAGGCTTAGCTTTGGGGCTATTGCATTGAGGATGTTTATCTTCTGTTTAGCAATGATTTGAGTAACAGTGCATCACAGGCAACAAGCTGGTGCTTCTTTCTCAAGATAAAGAAAAAAATATCTTGCTTACTTAGAGATGCAATCAATGAACTTAACCCCTCTCTGTCATTCCCTGTTGAGGGAACCATACCTTAGTCACATGACACAGTGCTCACATGACCTGAACCACCTTTCCCAGCCCCGGCTGACTGGACCTAAGCAAGGCACCTGATGTAAAGCCACAAAAATGGGCTGGTGGTGGGCCACAGTATTTTTTGAGATTTTGGTACTGGAACATTTGAAGAGAATGGTCTAGTTCAAATATGGAGAGTTGAGCTGAAAAGTCACATAGATTTGGAGGTTGTGTGAAAGATGAGTTAACTAAGGAAGCAAGCTGAATGGAAGGATTTCCCCAGAAACCCATTTTCAATTTCTCAAGACACAACAGTACTCTGCTCTTAGTTTCTGAAGGTTTCCTCATATCCTTTCAATAGCCTCTTCTTTATCTGGAGTCGGTGCAGAATTATAGCTATTTCATGAAGAAGCAGAGGGTGCTAAGAGCAAAGAGAAAGAAGAGAGGTAGCAGCGGGGATGTCATAGGGATCGCCTTGGGCTGACAGAAGCAGGGAAGGTTAGTGGTTGTTGGTGGTGGAGGAAGCAGCAACTCAAAGTCCCCATGTGGAATTTAGGGTCCATCTACCACTTCTGTTACCGAGAATCCATCCCCCCTGCTGTGGGTTGAATTGAATCCTCCCCAAATGACATGTCCAAATTGTAGCCCTTGGCCTTGTGACCTTATTTGGAAATATGGTCTTTAGTTTAGGAGGCCAAACTGAATTAGAGTGGGCCCTTAATCCAAAATGTCCTTTTAGAAAGAGGGAACTTGGACATGGAGAGGGAGAAGATGGCCAAGTGACAGCTGAGACAGATACTGACGTCGGCAAACCAGTGGAAGCCAGAAGAGAGGCATGGAACAGATTTTCCCCCAGAAACATGAGATGGAGCTTGGCCCTGTCGACAACTTGATTTTAGACTTCTAGCCTCCAGAACTGTGAGGCAATAAATGTCTGTTGTTTAAAACCACCCAGTTGTGGTACTTTATTATGGCAGCCCAGGGAAACTAAGGCACCCACATTATGCCTGGTCCTTGATCTTAGTGGGTTGGTCAGCCCTGTCTTCAAAATCAAATGTTTTTTGAAAATGTCGCTGGACTTTGTGGGATTGGATAATATTAAACACACAGTAACATTTATTGAATGTCTGTTTTATGTGTGTGACTGAATTTGTTCCTGGAGAAAAGAGGTAAACATGTTCCCTGCCCTAAAGGAGCTCATACCCCTTCAGGGAGTATAAAAGAGGTTGAAAGTACCCACATAGAATTATATGCTATGGAACACAGGAAAAGGAATGATGAATTCTGCCTTCTGTTGGGGCGGGGAGCCTTCCCAGGAGGGGTGACTTGTGAGCTGATGTTGAAGTTTGCCAGATTGGAGAGGAGGGATTTGATTTCTGGGGAGTGAGAGCCAAGGCTCAAAGGTATATGATGACTACATGGACTGTGAGGGAATTCTAGCAGTGCCATATAACTTGAGTTTGTGTGCATGCATGTGGGGTGTCAGTTGCAGCAGATGCCAGGGAAAAGGCAGGCAAGGATCAGAATGTGAAGGTTTTTCAATGTCATAGTTAAGAGCCAGTGTTTCATCCTGGGGTCACCATGAAACTTCAGAGGTCTTTTGATTGGAGAGTCATATAATCAGAGCCACATTTGGAAAGCCATCTGGGAGCTGATAGAGGATTCCTGGAGGGAGAAGAGACCATAGGAGGTCAATCACAGCCCATCTTGATCTCAGCTGGCATTTGATAAACTCTAGCAATATCCTAAGGCTACTATAAGAAGCATGGACAGGTCATAAATTGTAACTGATTGGAGTGCTGTACTCAAGGAGATCTGATGAATCCATGCATGCCAGTGTTAACACATGGATTTGGTGATCCTATATACCATGAGGTGCTGTTCTTATTTATCTATTCATCACAGTTTCATTGAAAATTCACTATGGCCAAGAGAAGTGCTGAGTGCTGGGGATTCCATTGTGAGAAAGCACATGTAGCCTCTTATGTCATAGCCTCTCATGTCTTGTGGGGAGACAAGTATTAACCAGATGAGTTCATATCCTAGGGGATAAATTCTCATGTAGAAGGAAAAGGATGTGGTTCTATCAGATTGTATAGCAAAGAACTTGCCCTGGCCTGAACTTAAACTGCGATGCAAAGGATTGTTGGGAGTTTGCCAAGTGAAGGGTGTGTAGAAAATGGAATGGCATTTCAAAAGAGGGAGCAGAATGTGCAAAGGCCCCCTGGCCTGAGAGAGCATGGTAAGGTTGAGGAAGTGGAAGACTGGGTGGTGGGACAACAAAGTGAAAATGAAAATGCGAATGGCAGGAAACAAGCCATGGGGAACCAACCGTATATTTTCCAGGTCAAGCTTTAGACAAAGTATTTTTTTTTTTGAAGAGAACAGGTCGACTAAATCTGAACAGGTTGATTAAATCTCACAAAGCTTGGAGGAAAGTGGGAAAATTCAAATTACAGAATCAAAATTCAAAGAAATCTCATAGATTTAATTAAAAGTGATGGAATTCAATAAATGTGAAGTTCTACATTTAGGTTAAAAAATTGAATTGGCCCTGAGGATAAAGTGCATTTTTCTAAATGACTCTGACTTTGAAATCTAGTGGAACTTGCCCTGCAGGTTTTGGGACCTGTTTGTGACCTTGACTCCTGTTTTCCTTCCACTTTCTTTCTGTGGAAATGGGAACATTTATCCTACAACTGTCGCTCCTTTGTATATTGGAACCAGATAGCTTGTTCTGAGTTTCACAGGTTCACAGCCATAGGAGAATTTTGCCTTAGACAGATGATGCCTGTAGCTGATTTTGATGAGACTTTGTACTGTTTTGACTTTGTATTTTATCTGTACTGTTGCTGAAATGATTTAAGGCTTCTGTGATATGGTAATGGAATGAATGTATTTTGTATATGGAAAGAACATGTCTTTTTGGGGTCCAGAGAGTAGAATGTGCTGGTTTGAAACTCTTATGTACCCTGGAAAAACCATGTTCTTTTAACCCAATCTTATGGGACCTTTTGATTAAGTTGTTTCCATGGAGATATGGAATGCTTTCCCATTCAAAGTGAGTCTTAATTGGCTTACTGGAGTCCTTTAAGAGAGAAAGTTTTTGGAGAAAGCATAGATGCTTGCAGACAGAGATGCCCCAGGATTCTAAGCAAGGACCCACAGGAACTGAAAAAGCCAGAACCTGGAGAGAGCCAAGGTAAGCTAAAAGATGAAATCCAGAGTTTGCCCCAGAGATGCTAAGAGAAGACACATGCTACAGGACAGAGAGACCCACTGGAATCAGAAGCTGAAAGCAATGGAACCAGGAGAAATGACCAGCAGCTGCTGCCCACGTGCCTTATGAGCTGACAGAGGTGTTCCAGATGCCAGTGGCGTTTCTTCAGAGTTCAGGTATCATCCTCTTGATGCCTTAATTGGGACATTTTCATGGCCTTAGAACTGTAAATTTGTAACTTAGTAAATCCCCTTTGAAGAAGCCAAAAAAGTTGAATTGGCTTTCAATGATCTCTATATAAGGGTGTTTATTACTGCATAATTATAATAGTGAAAATGGAGAAAATCAAATACCCAAATATAGGAGAATGATTAAGTTTCTTGTGTATACAAAATTGAGAGAATTAACATTGAAGTCAGACCACATAAGTTCAAGTACTAGCTTCTCCTCTTACTAGCCATGTATTGTTGGACAAGTTTTATAACCTTTCTTTGTGCCTCAATTTCTTTATCTAGAATATAGGGTTAATAATATTGTCTTACATTGTAAGTAATATTATTAGTAATGAGAATATCATCTCATTACTTTTTCAATAATGACTACATAAATGCTGGGTCATTATTTTTATCTATCAATGTTATGTTTTGAAATACATTTAAGTTCAATAGTAAATATTCAGTATATTATGGTAAGTGGGGAGATACATAGAACACCATGCAGTTTAATCCCATTTTGTTATAATTATGTGTACTTTTGCCTTTGCAAGGCTTGAATCTTCTGCTTTATCATCTTTATCAGGGTGTAAGATATGGCCAAATGTTTCCAGTGAACTTTTTCACTCAGCATAAGAAGGTCCACTCTTTGTGGTGCCTTTCTTACAATAAATCTGTCTCCTTTGTCCCCGTTTATTCAGGCTGAAGGGTCAGTGATGCATCTAAGTGCCTTGTGGGGAGAGCTGTGATCTCTTATTGGTCCACCATGGGCTGCATTTGTTGTTTCCAGGGCTGATGTCTGGTGAAGTCAGCTGGCCACCAGTGCCTGGGGCCGACCTTTTGTGTGAAGTCAAAATTGGTCTGGGGATGGCTCTCATGTTGCTTGTTCTATGCCAACAATGGTCTGGAGTTCCAAATGTTACAGCTTCTTAGCTTGCCCTCATACACACAGCAGTTATTCCCAGAGCATGCCCATGGTGCCACAGTAATCGCTTAGCATAACCAAATATTATGGTAAGATACACCAACACCAATAATTCCATCATCCAAACCTCTGCTTGAGAACAACTGAACTCATCAGAGAGGTTTATAAGCTATGGTACCTAAAGAAATGTGGTTGGGGTCTTGCTCTCTTTTCTCCTAGGAGGGTTCAAATTCCCCTTTCAAATGAGCTTACCCTCTTCCCAGTGACACTTCATTTTGGTACCAGAGGGAAGAGATTGGACAGCTCTTCTCAAGACATACATTGTCCCTTGGCATCCTTGTCTCCAGGTGATGAATGCTTCTTTGCCTTATATATGCAAAGCTGAAAGAAACAGCCAAATGATTGTTCCCAGAACAAAAATACAACCCAAGATGATGTATTAGATATGGAAGTGACTGGTAACTTTTAACTCACAGATTTTCTTGCTAACGAAAGTTTTAAAAATTCTGTCTCATCAGACAGAATTGTCTATCTAACATTTAGAGATGCTCAACAATGGAATAGGCTGCCCTTGAATTGTCCTGTCTCTGAAATTATATATCAGAAGATGTGCAGTTTGTTGGAACACCAAGAGGATTCCAGCTGTGCATGGGAGGTTGGCTGTGACTGAACTCCAAGTCTTCTTTGTCTTTAGTTGCTGTCTTGCCCATTTTTCTTGTTAGGATCCTGTAGGATGCACCACTCACAGAAGCACCTTGGTATTAAATACCATTATAACTTTGGAGGAACTGCAACCACCCACAGAATGTGAAAAGCAAAGTCTCCTATCCGATACCTAGTTATCTCTCCAGAATGAAATTTCAACTTGGTTTGGGAGAAAGCATCCCAGGAAGCATTTATCTTTAGAATGATTAAAGTCTTTGGGTCCATCTGGACTCATTCATTTTAACTATTCCATTTCCCAAGAATATCATCTCATTACTTTTTCAATGACCCAATATTTTCAGCACAAGTGAATGAGTACAGAAAGTCATTTCAGCCATTGATTATTTTTGGTAACCTTCTGATCTGTTCCGAATCCCTTTTCTTTTAATTTCCATTTATGCCCTCCTGTCTTGTCATCTGTTCCAAGCTGAAAATAGTAACTTGGCTTGACCTTATTATCTGTAATTTAAGATTTTATAGTCTTTGGTTAAATCTCATCTTAATAAGTGTTCCTCGGCTGTAGATTGTAGATTTTTTTAAAGGCTGTTCTTTGCTGCTCATATCTGTTATCACAGGACCAAACTTTACTGCCCTGTTCTGAGTATGCCAAAATCTCATGTCATTTTTTTTTGATAACAGCTCGCTTCGGGTTCAGCCTTAATAAGGCGTATTTGTTTGCTTACAAATAAAGAACATATCCTCTCTAGCCTTGAACTGTCTCCCAATTCTGTATGTGAATATTTTAAAAATCCTACTTACATAAGATTTAAAATGCCACTTGGTAAGACAACATACTAAGTGGTGTTAGTTAGATCTTAATATGGCTGAATTTATCAGATCCTTTCTTAGGAATAAATTTTGAAACAGAAGAAGAGATAAGGCAATAGGAGAAATCTGGGTGTTTATTTGGCCAAATAATGTTCTTTTAGGAAATGTGTTTTGAGTGTCTCGTTGTGATTAGCAGTAGGATATGGAAATGTACATTAAAAAGATGTGACTAATTAACCTCAAGTTAATCTCAAGGATCTGCTTTGCCATGGCTGTGGGGCTGCACGTTAAGAAACATAAGAATACATGGGAAGGGGAGTTTCAAAGAGCCCTAAAGACAAACTTCAGGTTTTGAGAAGAGCAGGGTATATTAGGGTTCTCTAGGGAAACAGAACTAACAGGACATATCTTTAAATAGTATGAGATTTTATAAAAGTGTCTCAAATAACTGTGGGGATGCATGAGTCCAGGTTCTGTTGGGCAGGCTACAAGCTGGCACTCCAATAAAGGTCTCCAGTGAATTCCCTAGGAGATGCTGGCCGGCTGAGTTAGAGACGAAAGTTCTCTCTTCTGACTGCTGAATTCATCAACTCCCTTTTGAAAGACTTCAACTGATTGTATTAAATACCTCTCATTCCAGGGGACAATCCCCTTAGTTAATCATAGCTGTAATCAGCCATAGATGCAATCAACTGATGATTTAAGTCCATGAAATGTCCTTGCAATAATGGTTAGGCCAGTGCTTGCTTGACTGGAAAACTGGGCACTATCACCTGGCCAAGTTGACACATGAACCTAACCATCAGGGTCCACCCCTTGTCAAATTGTCAGTTATACATATCACTTTAAACCATACTTTATCTGCAGGTAGAAAAAAATAATAGACGTATTTTCGCCTACCGATACTCAACTGTTCTGTGTACAACCAGAAACGCACTAATTCTCTCCAGAATATGGTACAAGTCCTTGAGTAATATCTACTCTTGAACTTGAGATCCTATAACTTAAATAACTGTAACATGAACAATACAACTTATATCATGTGATAAGGGGATAAGATAGAGAAGAAAACAGAGATATTTGCTTTATGTACAAACATACTCATAGCAGAACAAGGAAGAAATATTCATACCATTACAGTTTTCATTTCTGTAACTGGTAACGTGGTCATAGTTCATATTTATCACTATCTTCTTCCACTATCTAGTCCATGTTCCCTTCACCCTCAGCAAGCCACCTCAGCTGGCCGTGGTTCTTTGCCTTGTGAGGTGACCCAAACCTTCATTCCTGAAGTTTCTGGGCCATTGGTAGTCCTGCTGGATTGGGTTGTTGCAGTTTCCCATTGACTTTAATCACAGGAGATGTGCTAGGGCATCTTCTGTATTCCAGGAAAACTCTTCTTTACCTCCATTGCATAGTTGCAATCCTAGTTCACCTTAATAGTCAGGATCAATCACCCTAGTCAGTATAGTAATCCCTTTCCTTGCCTGTTGATTTAGAGGCATGAGAAGCTCAAATGGCCAGGTGGCAGTCTTAACGTCCAATTCAATGGAATCATTGTTGTGTCTCCTGGTGGGAGCACTCTGCCTTTTGGAACTGAGGTCTGTAGACCACCAGAGCTTAAAGTTTCAGGGACAGTAAGCAAAAATTTTTCTAGCGGATCACTAGGGGTGATGGTGATTGGTGCCACTCCCATTTCCACCTCTTGAATCCTGGCTACAGGAGAAATAGTACAATAGAGTGGACACTGATTCAGAGCATATACAGCCTCATGGAGAACATTGTCCCAGCCCTGCAAGGTATTGCCATTTAGTTGGCACCACAATTGAGTCTTCAAAAGGCCATTCCACTGTTCGATCAATCCAGCTGCCTCTGGATGATGGGGAACATGGTACAACCAGCAAATTCCATTAGCACATGCCCCTTCCTGCACTTGATTCACTGTGAAGTGTATTCCTTGATCAGAAGCAAAGCTGCATGGAATACCATGAAGATGGGTAAGGCATTCCGTAAGTCCATTAATGGTAGTTTTAGCAGAAGCATTGCATGCAGGGAAGGCAAACTCATACGTGGAGTATGTCTATTCCAGATAAAACAAATTGCTTCCTCTTCCATGACAGAAGTGGTCCAGTGTAATCAACCTGCCACCAGAGAGCAGGCAGCTTAACTCAGGGAATAATACCATATCAGGGACTAAGTATGGGTCTCTGCTGCTGGCAGATTGGGCACTCAGCAGTGGCTGTAGCCAGGTTAGCCTTGGTGAGTGGAAGTCCATGTTGCTGAGCCCATGCAGAACCTCTATCCTTACCATGATGACCACTTTGTTCATGAGCCCACTGGGCAATGACAGGAGTGGCTAGGGAAAGAGGCTGACTGGTATCCACAGAATTGATCATCTTATTCATTTCATTTTAAAACCTTCTCTGCTTAAGTCACCCTCTGGTGAGCATTCACATGGAACACAAATATCTTCATGTTTTTTGCCCATTCAGAAAGGTCTATCCACATACCTCTTACCCAGACCTCTTTGTTGCCAATTTTCTAGTCATGCTCCTTTAAAATCCCTGACCATCCAGCCAAACCATTAATAGTAGCCCATGAGTCAGCATATAAATGAACCTCTGGCCAATTCTCCTTCAAGCAAAATGAACAATCAGGTGTACTGCTTAAAGTTCTGCCCACTGGATTTCCCTTCACCCATGTCCTTCAGGGACATC
>PVIY010055219.1:0-13847 GCA_004026745.1 Myrmecophaga tridactyla | reverse complement strand
ATTGCGAATCACGAACACTGCCACCATAAACACCAGTGTGCAAATGTCCATTCATGTCCCCGCTCTCAGTTTTTCAAGGTATATACCTAGCAACAGGGTTGCAGGATTATATGGCAATCCCACCCCTAGCCTCCTGTGGAACCACCACACTGCCCTCCAAGGGGCTGCACCTCTCTGCTTCCCTACCAACAGCGAATAGGTACATCTCTCTCTCCACATTTTCTCTGGCAATTGTTTCTTTCTGTTCTTTTTTTTTTTTTTTTTTTTTGGTATGCTGTATGGTGAGGGTCACATTTCATTCTTTTACCATGTAACTATCCTGTTATTGCAGCACCATTTGTTGTTGTTGTTTTGAGAAGTTGAGGGGCTGGGAATCAAACCCAGGCCTCCCACATGGCAGGCGAGAATTCTACCACTGAACTACACTTGCACCCCCTCTCTGTTCATTTTTAAACAGTTTTATTCACATAATCATACAATCCACCCATAGATAAAGCTTCACCACCATAATCTATTTGAAGACATTTCCTTTTCTTCCACATAGAATCCATACCCCTCCCCCATGGCCCCTGCTTGTTGACACTTAATTTTGATTTGCCCATTTTTAAATTGGGTTGTTTGTCTTCTTGTTACTGAGTTCTAGTTCTTCAAACAGAGATTAAACCCTTATCATGTGTATGATTTCCATATATTTTCTCCCATTCTGAAGGTTCTTTTTTCACTGAAGATTTCCAAGTTTATTTCAAGAAATATAAAGATAAAAATGTTTTTACAATTCATATGAAAATCTTATCTTTTGCAATATAGTATTTTAAATCTGTTTTAGCTGATATTACTATAGCTACTTGTGCTTTCTTTTGGTTACAGCTTACATAAAACATCTATTTCCATCTTTTCACTTTCAATCTGTTTGTATCCTTGGGTTGAAAATAAGTCTCTTGTGAGAAACATATAGATATGCTTTTTAATCTGTTATGTCAATCTGTGCCTTTTAATTAGTGAATTTAGTCCATTAACATTCAAAATTATTACTGTAAAAACAGATCTTGGGTCTAGGATCTCATCCTGTATCTATACATACAGATATCAGAGTTTCTTAAATTCTAAGTATTAAATACTAACTTAAGTACTATTTGATTAGCTTTCAAAACTGTGAGCATTCTCAAAATATCAAGTAGAAAGTTATTACAAGTATCTTGTAATATATTTGTAATATATAGCCAACCTGACTATAGTAATGACCTATGTTACTGAACATTTTCAAGTTTTAAATTTCAGGAGAATATAAAGATATAAATGGTTTTTAAATTAATATCTGAAAACCTTTTTTTAAATACTTTTATTGTGAAAACAGCATTCAAACATACAAACTTTCTTGACATATTCACATTCCATACATGGGGTGAACAATCAGTGGCTCACAATATCTTCACGTAGTTGTGTTTTCACCACCATGATCATTTTTTTGAACATTTACATTACTCCAGCAAAAGAAATAAAAAAGAAAGAACTCATACATACCCTTACCCCTCCCTCTAACTGACCACTAGTATTTCAATCTACTCAATTTATTTTAACCTTTGTTCCCCATCATTTGTTCATTTTTTATCCATATTTTTTACTCATCTTTCCATACCCTAGATGAAAGGAGCATCAGATATAAGGTTTTCACAGTCACATTGTAGAAGCTATATCATTATACATTCATCTTCAAGAAACTTGGCTACTGGAAAACAGCTCTACAGTTTCAGGTACTTCCCTCTAGCCACTCCAATATAACATAAACTGAAAAGGGGATATCTATATAATACATAAAAATAACTTCCAGGATAACCTCTCAACTCTGTTTGAAATCTCTCAGCCCCTGACATTTTATTTTGTCTCATTTCTCTCTTCCCCATTTTGGTCAAGAAGATTTTCTCAATCTCTTGTTGCCAGGTCCCAGCTCATCCCAGGATTTCTGTCCCATGTTGCCAGAGAGATTTATACCCCTGGGAGTCATGTCCCATGTAGTGGTGGGGGAGGGTTGTGAGTTCACCTGCTGAGTTGGCTGAGAGAGAGAGGCCACATCTGAGCAACAAAGACTCTAGTCACCCCTAGAGTCATCTGGGGGTGACTCTAGGCCTAATTTTAAGTAGGCTTAGCCTATCCTTTGCAGGAATAAGTTTCATCTAGGGGCAAAACCCAAGGTCAAGGGCTCAGCCTATTGATTTGTGTTCTAGTTTGCTAGCTGCCAGAATGCAATATACCAGAAACAGAATGGTTTTTAAAAGGGGGAATTTAATAAGTTGCTAGTTTACAGTTCTAAGGCCAAGAAAATGTCCCAATTAAAACAAGTCTATAGAAATGTCCAATCAAAGGCATCCAGGGAAAGATACCTTGGTTCAAGAAGGCCGATGAAATTCAGGGTTTCTGTCTCAAGTGAGAAGGCACATGGCGAACACAGTCAGAGTTTCTCTCTTATCTGGAGAGGCACATGGTGAACATGGTCAGGGTTCCTCTCTAATCTGGAAGGGCACATGGCGAACATGGCAACATCTGCTAGCTTCTTTTCCTGTTTCATGAAGCTCTCTGGGAGGCATTTTCCATCATCTCCAAAAGTTGCTGGCTGGTGGACTCTGCTTCTCATGGCTATGTCTTTCTGATCTGCTGTCTCTGAATCACTCATTCTCCAAAATGTTTCCTCTTTTACAGGACTCCAGAAACTTATCAATACCACCCAAATGGGGGGAGACACGTCATCACCCAGTCCAGCTCAACAACCACTCCTGATTAAATCACACCTCCAGGGAGATGATCTGACCACAGTTTCAAACACACAGTATTGAATAGGGACTACCCTGCCCCTGTGACATAGGATCCAGATCAAAACATGGCTTTTCTAGGGGACATACCTCCCCCCAAACCAGCATAATTTGGTTGTCCCCACTGCTTGTGGGGAATATCAGAAATTCTTCAAATGGGGATGTTGAATATTTCCTCCTTTCTCCTCATTCCCCCAAGGGGGCTTTGCAAATACTTCCTTTTTCACTGTCCAAATCACTCTGGGATTTATTGGGGCATCACACTAACCTGGACAAACCAACAAAATTTCATGCCCTAATCAAGACTCCATGTACTTTTATGGTGTTCAGTTAAACTGACCATACAAGTTAAATTAGGAAATGCACTGCCCGAAATATAAATTTTGCACCAAATAAACATCTCTACTTTTAGTCTCAATAGAAGTTGAAGTTTTAAAATATGGATGATATCATCCTTCACTCAGTCTTCTACGTCCTATCCAGATCAGCTTCATTCACATCTCTACATGAAGTCTGATCACTTTTTCACCTTTTTAAAGAGTTCCTATATGGGGTACTGCTAACTTTCATAGCTTCAAAGCTCTAACTCTGAGTCTCAGGTGTCACATAAATACCTGAAGTTTCTGGGAAAGGCCATGTTATATGCAAACAGCTCAGTATCTGAGAATTTAGAATTAACACTTACACTTCCTGAATATATGTGACTGTTGTAAGAGCTTACAATCTAGGACCCTTGAAAATATGCCCCAACCTGATATCCCATGCTCTCAACTTTAGTTTCCTGAATTTTTATATTATAGTTAGTCCATGTGACTGAAGTATGATAATATTTGTCTTTTTGTTCCTGACATTTCATTCAACATGCAACTGTTAAGGTTCATTCATCTAGTTGCATGCCTCACAACTTCATTCCTTCTTGAGGCCACTCAGTAGTCCATTGGATATATATCTCATAGTTCCCCCTTCCATTCCTCATTTGTTGTACCCTTAGGGCACCTCCATTCACTGTGCATCATGAATACTGCCACCAGACACCAGTGTGCAAATGTCCATTTGTGTCCCCACACTCAGCTCCTCCAGGTATATACTGAGCAATGGGGTTTCAGGATCATATGGCAAACCCACCCTTAGCATCCTGTGGAACCACCACACTGCCTTCCAAGGGGCTGCATCTCTCATTTCCCTACCGACAATGAATAGGTACATCTCTTTCTCCACATTTACTCTAGCACTTGTTTCTCTCTGTTCATTTTTAAATAGTTTTATTCACACGACATACAGTGCAGCCTAAGTGTATGGACATGTGTTTGCCATCATACTCTATCTGAAGACATTGCCTTTTCTTCCACAAAGAATCCATACTCTTCTCCCAATCCTCCTGCCTGTTCACATTTAGTTTTGGCATAATGCCTTTGCTACAATCATTGGAAGCATATTACAGTGTTACCGTTGACTATAAACACTAGCTTGCATTGACTATACTTTTTCCCATATACCATCTATTCACAACACCCTGCAATACTGACATTCCTTTATTCTTCCTCATGCAAAAACATTTTTAAATTTGTACATTTAATCACCATCATTGTACACTCAAGGCATTCCTAAATTATTCCATGTCAGTCTTTATCCTCTATCCTTCCTTCTGGTTTCACTTGTGCCCCTAGCCCTTCTCTCTCTATCATACTCACATTCAGCTTCATTCAGTCATCTTATATCATTGTGCTACAATCAGGTAGTATAGTGCTATATATTTCTGAATTTTTACAATCAGTCCTGTTTTCCTTCAGCAATACAATCTGTATTCCTTCAGCACCAATTACCTAATCTCTACCCTATTTCTATCTCCTGATAACCTGTGTTCTTAACTGAAATTCTCCAACTTCACTCTTTAATGTTAGCTCATATCAGTGAAACCATGCAGTATTTATCCTTTTGTTTCTGGTTAATTTCACTCAACATAATGTCCTCAAGATCCATCCATGTTGTTACATGCTTCATGACTTTATTTTGTCTTACAGCTGCATAATATTCCATTGTATATATATACCACAGCTTGTTTAGCCACTCGTCTGTTGATGGACATTTGGGCTGTTTCCATCTCTTGGCAATTGTAAATAATGCTGCTATAAACATTAGTGTGCAAATGTCCATTTGTGTCCTTGCCCTCACATAATCTGAATAGATTCCTAGCAATAGGATTGCTGGATCATATGGCAATTCTATACTTAGCTTCTGGAGGAAACGCCAAACTGCCTTCCAGAGTGGTTGTACTATTTTATATTCCCACCAACAGTGAATAAGTGTGCCTCTTTCTCCCCATCCTCTACAGCACTTGTCGTTTTCTGTTTTATTGATAATGGCCATTCTGGTGGGTGTGAGATGATATCTCATTGTGGTTTTGATTTGCATTTCCCTACTAGCCAGTGAAGTGAGCATCTTTTCATGTATCTTTTAGCCATTTGTATTTCCTCTTCTGAGAAGTGTCTGTTCATGTCTTTTGCCCATTTTTAAATTGGGTTGTTATCTTTTTGCTGTTGAGTTGAAGAATCTCTTTATCTATTCAGGATACTAAACCCTTATCTGATATGTGGTTTCCAAATATTGTCTCCCATTGCATAGGCTGCCTTTTTTTTTTTTTAACTTTTTGTTTTATTGTGAAATATAATATATACAACCAAGCAATAAATTTCCAAGTACATTTTAACAAGTAGTCATAGAACAGATTTTACACTTTGGAATGGATTACAGTTCCATGATTTCTAGTTTTTTCTTCTAGCTGTTCCAAGACACAAGAGATCAACGGAAATATCTATATAATAATTCAACAATCATATTCATTTGTTATATCCTCTCTTCTTCTTTTTAAATAACATATATACATAAAAGCAATACATTTCATATTACATCACAACAGTTAGTTGTAGAACAGATTTCAGAGTTTGGTATGCGTTACAATTCTATAATTTAAGTTTTTTATTTCTAGCTGCTTTAAGGTACTGGAGGGTATAAGAAATATCAGTATAATGATTCAGCACTCATACACATTTGTTAAACCCAACCTTCTCTGTAGAACTCCACCACCTCCTTTGATCTTTCTCCTCTTCTTTAGGGGTATTTGGGCTAAGTCCACTCTAACTTTTTCATGTTGGAAGGGGCTGTTGACAATATAGGAAAAGGGGATGGAAGTAGTTGATGTTCTGGAAGGGCTGGCCCCTCTGTATTTCAGGACTTATCTGGTCCAGGGACCCATTTGGAGTTTGTAGGTTTTGGAGAGTTACCCTAGTGCATGGAACCTTTGTAGAATCTTATATAATTCCCTAGGTATTCTTTAGGATCAGCAGGAATGGTTTTGTTTGGGGGTTGGCAAGTTATGATAGGAAGCAATGTCTAACTGATGCTTGTGTAAGAGTGACCTCCAGAATAGCCTCTTGACTCTATTTGAACTTTCTCAGCCACTGAGTTACTCTGAGTTACACTTCTTTTCCCCCTTTTGGTCAGGATGGTATTGTTGATCCCATGGTGCTAGGGCCAGACTCATCCCTGGGAGTCACTCCCATGCTGTCAGGTAGACTTTCACCTCTGGATGTCATGTACGATGTAGCAAGGAGGGCAATGATTTCAGTTGCAGAGTTGGGCTTAGAGAGAGTAAGGCCACATCTGGGCAACAAAAGATGTCCTCCGGAAGTAACTCTTAGGCATACCTATAGGTAGGCTAAGCTTCTCCACTACATACATAAGCTTCACAAGAACAAACATTCGAGATCCCAAATTAGGTGTCCCTAATGTTTGACACAGTATTAGGGGATTCCCTGATGGTAAAATTTAATATTTCCATATTTTTTCTCCCATCCATCAAGGGGTGTTGCCAATACTTTTTTTTTTTTTTTTGCATGGGCAGACACTGGGAACTGAACCTGGGTCTTCAGCATGGCAGACGAGAACTCTGCCTGCTGAGCCATCGTGGCCCACCCCCAATACTTTTTGATTATCTGCTTAATATATTCTAGGATGTATCCAGGAATTGCATTAAGCTATACAGGATTAAAAGCCCTCATTCTTATTCTGGACTCCGTGTTTCGGTTGTTCAAATGAGCTGTCCAGACAGGTTGAGTTAGATTATGTGCTACAGAAAATTTAGGTTCCGGACAGAATAAACCTTCCTTCCTTTGGTCTCAGAGTAGGAGCAGTTCTAAAATATAGTCAATGTCTTCCTTACTACCACGTTCTGTAGGCTGCCTTTTTACTATCTTGAGAAAGTTCTTTGATGCGCAAAAGTGTTTAATTTTGAGGAGTTCCCATTTATCTACTTCTTTCTTCAATGCTTTTGCTTTGGGCATAAGATCTATGAAACCACCTCCTATTACAAGTTTTATAAGATATTTCCCTACATTTAAAAGTTTTATGGTCTTAGCTCTAATGTTGTTGCATGAAGGGCAATGTGATATTTGTGGCCACTTAATTTATAGGCTCGGATTTGCAGATAACACAGACTTCAGTGATATAAAAACAGAATTTATTAGGAAATTAATAATAAATTATAATAATAAATTAAAGTAATAAATTAATAAAAGATTATTAGAAATGAGACGTAGTTACATCACCAGAAGAGACAGCATCAAGACCTGAAGAGGAGTGCTGAGAATCTCAGAGACAGCATTCAGGGTCTGACTGGTAAAACTCCACAGCACAGTGTCCTCTTCTTGGCTAAGATTCTCTCTCTCTCTCACAAGATTCTCTAATCTAACTACTTGCATGCAGTTTATATGTTCTCTTTACACAGTAGTGGCTGGATTCCAATTAGCCTTTGTGACCAGACCCAGGTGGTCCCCTGGGTCCCCTGGCTAGGGACCGAGAGAAATTTCCTGGGACCTAGATAACTCTTTTTATCAAAATACATCTCTTTCTGGGAGGACAGCCAGTCATCCCAGCTAGAGTGCTCATTTCAACAATTAATTAACAAGGTCACATAATGGCCACCTTAGTTAAGCATAAGAAACTACAACAATTTATTATCAAGGTGATGTAATGGTAACCTCAGTTGAGTATAACAAACTCTACAAATTTATTACCGAAGTCATGTAATAGCCACATCAGTTAAGCAGAACAGACTCTACAAATTTAGTTTTTCCTTTCAAATATTTAGGTCTTTGATCCATTTTGAGTTAATTTTTGTATAGGGTATAAGATATGGATCCTCTTTCATTCTTTTGCATACAGATATCCAGTTCTCCAAAACCATTCATTGAAAAGGCTGCTCTGTCCCAGGTGAATTGACTTGACCATATTATCAAAGATCAATTGTCCAGAGATGAGAGGGACTATATCTGGACACTTTATTCGATTCCATTGGTCAGTATATCTATCTTTATGCCAGTATCATGCTGTTTTGACCACTGTAGCTTTGTAATAGGCTTTAAAGTCAGTGTGCTGGTTTGAAAGGATATATGGCCCTTAGAAAACCCATGTTTAATCAAAATCCCATTTTGTAAAGGCAGAATAATAAACTGTAATCAGATAATCTCCCCGGAGATATGATTTAATCAAGAGTGGTTGTTAAGCTGGATTAGGTGACAACATGTCTCCACCCATTTGGGTGGGTCTTGATAAGTTTCCAAACTCCTATAAAAGAGGTAACATTTTGGAGAAAGTGAGAGATTCGGAGAGAGCAGAGAATGCTGCAGCACCACAAAGCAGAGACTCCGCGAGCCAGCAACCTTTGGAGATGAAGAAGAAAATGCCTCCCAGGGAGCTTCATGAAACAGGAAGCCAGAAGAAGAAGCAAGCAGATGACGCCATGCTCACCATGTGCCCTTCCATTTGAGAGAGAAACCCAAAACTTCATCAGCCTTCTTGAATCAATATATCTTTCCCTGGATGCCTTAGATTGGACATTTCTATAGACTTGTTTTAACTGGGACATTTTCTCAGCCTTAGAACTGTAAACTAGCAACCTATGAAAATTCTCCTTTTTAAAAGCCATTCTGTTTCTGGTATATTGCATTCCAGCAGCTAGCAAACTAGAACAGTCAGGTATTATGAGACCCCCCCCACTTCATTTTTCTTACTCAAGATATTTTTAGCTTTTTGGGACACCCTGGGTTTCCAAATAAATTTGGTTATTGGTTTCTCTATTTATGCAAAGTAAGTTTTGGGGATTTTGATTGGTATTGCATTGAAACTATACATCAATTTAGGTAGAATTGACATCTTAACTATATTTACTCTTCCAATCCATGAACACCTTATGCCCTTCCATTTGTTTAAGTCTCCCATGATTTCTTTTAGCAATTTCTTGTAGTTTTCTGTGTAGAGTTGAATCCTTAGTTAAATTTATTCCTAAATATTTTATTCTTTTGGTTGCAATTGTAAGTGGAATTTTTTTTCTTGATTTCCTCCTCAGATTGTTCATTACTAGTATATAAAAACATCACTGATTTTTGGGTGTTGCTTTTGTACCCTGCCACTTTGCTGTACTCATTTATTAGCTCTATTAGCTTTGCTGTGGATTTATAGGGGTTTTAAACATATAGTATCATATTATCTACAAACAGTGAGAATTTTACTTCTTTCTTTCCAATTTAGATCCTTTTATTTATTTTTCTTGTCTAATACTCTGATTAGAACTTCGAACACAATGTTGAATCACAATGGGGATAGTTGGCATCCTTCTCTTGTTCCTAATCTTAGGGGGACAGCTTTCAGTGCTTCCCAATGAGGATGATGTTAGCTGTGGGTTTTTCATATATTCCCTTTATCATTGTGCCAGTTTGAAAGGATTTATGTGCCCTAGAAAAGCTATGTTTTAACCCTAATCAATCTTGTGGGAGCAGCGGTTTCTTCTGATCCCTATTCAGTACTTTAGATTGGAAACTTGATTAGGTTATCTTCACAGAGATGTGACTCAATCAATTGTAGGTTTTAAACTTGATTAGATGGAGGCATGTCTCCACCCATTCTACATGGGTTGTGATTAGGTTACTGAGATCCTGTAAGAGAGGAGACATTTTTTGAGAGAATGCCTTTTGAGAATGACACAAAAGCCACAGCAGAGCTGAGCAGAGCCACCAGGCCAAGAGAACCATAGAGTCCATCAGACAGCGACCTTTGGGGATTCTGAGAGAGCAGAGAAAGCTGTAGAACCATGAGGCAGAAAGTCCACCAACCAGTGACTTTTGGAGATGAATAAAGAAAACACCTCCCAGGGAGCTTCATGAAACAAAAGGCCTGGATATAGAATTCTTGGTTGGCAGTTTTTCTCTTTTAGTATCTTAAATATATCATACCAATGTCTTCTCGCCTCCATGATTTCTGGTGAGAAATCTATGCATAGTCTTATTGGGTTTCCCTTGTATGTGATGGATTGCTTTTCTCGTGCTGCTTTCAAATTCTCTTTCTCTTTGACATCTGACATTCTGATTAGTAAGTGTCTTGGAATACATCTATTTGGATCCATTCTGTTTGGGGTATGCCGCACTTCTTGTATCTGTAATTTTAAGTCTTTCATAAGAGTTGGGAAATTTTCAGTGATAATTTCCTCCATTAGTTTTCCTCCTCTTTTTCCCTTCTCTTCTCCTGCTGGGACACCCACAACACATATATTTGTGCGCTTCATGTTGTCATTCAATTCCCTGCTCACATTTTCCCATTCTTTACCCTATATTTTCTTTTGCTTGTCGGATTTCAGTCATCCTATCCTCCCTTGAAATCTACCATTGTAGGTTTCCGTTGTTTTTTTCATCTCTTCTACTGTGCCTTTCATTCCCATAAGTTCCGTGATTTGTTTTTTCAGACTTTGAATTTCTTCTTTTTGTTCATCCCTTGCCTTCTTTATATCCTCCCTTAATTCATTGATGTAATTTTTGATGAGATTTTCAATGTCTGTTTGAACATCCTGAATTGTTTCAACTCCTGTATTTCATTTGAATTGTCAGTTTGTTACTTTTGACTGGGTCATATATTCAATTTTCCTAGTAGGATTCATTATTTTTTGCTGGCATCTAGACATTTAATTTCCTTAAGTAGTTTATTCTGGAGAATGGTTTCACTTTTTTCACCTAGGATTTTCTTGCTAGATGACTTTGTTGTCTATCTGTTCTTTGACATTCAGTTCAGCTTATTCTAGACCTCTAGCTTAGGTTTTGTTTAACAGATCAGAACTTTTCAATTCTTGTTTCTTTTCCTGCCTGTATGGTGCCTTTTTTTTTTGCCTTAGGAGGGTCTACTTAGGTATTACAGACCCCAGTCAGATTTTCCCAGACTAGACTGGCCTCCTTTCAGGAGGAACGAGTCACCTGCATCAGTTTTCCCTGAGGGTGAGACCCAGCAGGTTGACAGACTTTCCTATGAAGCCTCTAGACTCTGTGCTTTTCCTATCCTGCCCATATAGGATATGGCAGGTCTGCCTGCGGGTCCCACCAGCATAAAGTGATGCGGAACCTTTAACTTCAGCAGACTCTCCCCACTGGAGGCATGGTTGAGACAGAGGAGAGGTTGTAGGCTGGCTTTAACTGCTTCAGTTTTCCAGTTCCTGGGGTCTGAATTCCTTGAGGGAGGGATTCCACCTGAGCTGGGCCCGACCCCTCTCCTGGCAAAGGCAGAGCCCCCAGGGAATTGCCTTCTTTTACCTGACTACCCTCTTTGTCTCTCAGACAAGCTTAATTCCTCCCTTGCCTGAGGCAGTTCTAACCTGAGAAGCCTGGCAGTTGTATCCAAAGAGCAGTCAAGCCATAGAAATACAGCCTAAAAAAGTAAAAAAAATCCTTACAGAACAGGACCCCCATTCCTTGGGTTTGCCAATCAAGAGCTTAGGTTGGTGCGTTGCTCTATGTATCTCCAGGTCCTATGTGCCCCCTCTTTTCCTTCGGGGCCCAGACCCATTCAAGTATTTTGTGCTGTCCAATAAAAAAAAACCTGGTTTGTTTGTTTGTTTGCTTCATTTCTCCATCAGCCCTGCCCCCTCTGCACTGGGGCAAAAACCAGCAGCCTCAGCTTTTACTTGAGGCTCAGCTGAGCTGGGGGTCTATTTTTAGTAGTCAGAATTTGTTAATTAATTCCACAATTGGAACTTGGTTGAGCTCAGCCCCTTGCTGCTAGTAAAGTTCCTTTCCTTTCTTCTCTGGGAAGCAGCCTGTGGGGGAGGGGCGCTGGCCTCCACAGCTTGGGGGACTCACGGTTCTGGGTGGGATTGCAGCTGGTACAGCTTGTCCAGACTGGTGTTCGCTGTGTGTCCGGTCATTGATGTGGCCCCAGCAGTTGTTCTGTACTGTTCCTGTCTATTTACTACCTGCTCTGGAGGACGAACAAAATTCCACACCTCACTAAGCTGCCATCTTGAACCTGGTTTTCAAAACAAGAGGCCTGGAGAGGAAGCTAGCAGATGATGCCATGTTTGCCATGGACCTTTCCACCTGAGAGAGAAACCTTGAAGTTCATCAGTCTTCTTGAATCAAGGTATCTTTCTCTAGATACCTTAGATTGGGTATTTATATAGACTTGACTTAGTTGGGACATTTTCATGGCATTAGAACTGTAAACTTGTAACTTACTAAATTCCCCGTTTAAAAAAGTCATTCCATTTCTGGTATATTGCATTCGGACAGCTAGAAAACTAGAAAATATTTTGGTACCAGAGAAATGGGGTGCTGTTGCAGTTTGCAAATACCATACATGTTGGAATGACTTTTTAAATGGATAATGGGAAGATTTTGGAGGAGTTGTGAGAAACTTGATAGAGAAGGCCTAGAATGCTTTGAAGAGTCTTGGTAAAAATGTGGACTCTAAAGATACTTCTGATAAGGCCTGTCATGGTCAGGTTCATGTGTCAACTTGGCCAAGTTGTGGTACCTGTTTGTCTGGTTGGGCAAGTGCTAGCATGTCTGTTGCAATGAGGATATTTCATAGAATTAGATCATGATCACGTCAGCTGCATCCACAGCTGATTGCATTTATAATCAGCCAAAGGGGAGTGTCTTCTGCAATGAGTGATGCTTAATCTAATCGCAGGAAGCCTTTTATAGAGGATTCAGAAGAGAAAGGCTCTATTCCTGCTTTGGCTGGTGAGCCTCTCCTGTGGAGTTCATCCAGACCCTTCATTGGAATTGTTGGCTTCACAACCTGCCCTGCGGATTTTGGACTCTGCGTTCCTGTGGCCACATGAGATACTTTTATAAATTTTATATTTACGAGTGTTCCCTGTTGATTCTGTTTCTCTAGAGAACCCTAACTAATACATCTTGGTACCAGGAGTGGTTCTTAAGAAACAGAATCTTAAAAATGGGTTTTTGTGAATGGTTTTCTACTCTGACTGGACTCAAAGGCACTAAGGACTCTGATTCCCATAATCAGAATGACACTCCCAATCCATGGAGTGAGTTGGCAAAAGAGATAGTCAAAATATTGAAAATATATTCGATTCTCCTAATGGAGGCTCTGGGGGATAATGTTTTTGACACCTTTACAGAGTTTTGTGGAAATAAGAGGTATAGAGATGTTGGTTGGTTGTTGTTAGATACACTGGCTACAATAAGGAGTGAAAGGGATGGGCTTAAGGTTTCAAACAAGAAGCTTAAGCACCGTCTGACAGATGTAGACGTTTTTATGAGTATCCTGAAGGAAAATCTTATTTCCTGTAGCCATAGACTTGAGATCTCTGAAAATCAGACTCAGAATCTTGTTAGAGTAGCAACTTTACAACGTAAACTGAAATCTCAATCTTGCATGGTGTCTGCCGTTAAAGTAAAGGCATTGATTGGAAAGGAGTGGGACCCTGAAAAATGGAATGGTGACATATGGATTGATAATGATGTCGGGGGTGAGAGTGAAACCCTAGGTCATGCTGAGTCTTCTCTAGATAACTCTGTAATAGTTTGCCCTGAGGACATAACTGCCCCCACCTCAGCCTGCCTTGAGGAGTTGGCCACCCAACCTCCTCCTGAAGGGATTAGCCCTAGAGTGATTAATCCTGTTTTACCAGATGAAACTGCAAATGAAAGCCCTGAAGCAAATGGCTTGGAAGATATTTCTAATTCTTTTCATGACCCA
>PVIY010055218.1:0-13842 GCA_004026745.1 Myrmecophaga tridactyla | reverse complement strand
GAGCGTCCATGGTTCTCACTCTGCAAACTCCAATCTCTCCCTTTTGTGTCCTCCTTTGTCAAGATTGGCAGTGGTTCCATTTACACCAACAGTCCCTTCACGCACTCCAGGTCTTCTCCATCAATCTCTTCACAGTTCCTCCAAAGTCTTCCCCTTAGCCATCCAAAACACTGTTCCAACAGATCTGGTATTTGCAAACTGCAGCAGCACCCCACTCTCCGGTACCAACAGTTGACAACTGAATCTAACTAACACAGACACTATCTTATGAGATGCATACACATTAGGATTGTTATGGTTTCTTGGAGAATTAACCCCTTTATCACTTTGGTGTATGCCTCTTTAACCATGACAATTTTCCTTGTGCTGAAGTCTGCTTTGTCCAAAATTAATATAGAAACTTCAACTTTCTTCTGATTAGCATAGCTAAAGTATACTTGTCTCCACTCCTTCATTTTTACCCTGAGTCATTTTTTAAAGTGGCTTTCTTGTGTACAATACATATTTGGATCTTGCTTTTTTTAATCATTCTGACAGTCTTCATCTTTTAATTGGGTTATTTACACCCCTCACATCTAAAGTGATTGTTGATATATTGGGTTACTTTCTACGATGTTTATGATGTTTTCTATTTGTTGAATTTCTTCATTGTTTTTTTCTCTCTCAATTTTTCAGTTTCTCTGAAAAGTTTCTTTTAATTGAAATTTTCATATGATTCCATTTTCTCTCTTCTCTTAGAAGTTCAATTATAGTTATTTTTAAAAGCCTTTAGAGTTTACCCTAGAATTTACAATATCCATTTTAACTTATCTAAATTCATCAATGAATAGCGATTTACTGCTTAATGTGCAGGTACTTTAGGAAAGAGTATTCCCAATTTCTCCCTCCTGTCCTTGTGACATTGGTGTCATTCATTTTACTTGTCTATATGTTATAATCATCTAATACATTGTCACTAGCATTGCATTAAACACATTTATATTTTAGAACCATGAAGAATAAGAAAAATCAAGATTTTATTTTATCTTCATTTATTTCTCCCCCGATACTCTTCCTTACTTTATGTAGATCCCAGCCATGACCTTCACAATGCTTCTTCAGTGATATAGCTTCTACCACGCCGCTCACTCCCTACATCGGCTGCAGCACTCTCAGTCAATTATGCTTAAATTCCTGATTCTGTTGTCCATGTATGTTTTTCCTCACTTAGGTGAGAAAAGAAAGGCAAAGGGAGCTGGACTGGCAAAAATGTCCTTCCACCAATTGGGATAAGGTTCTGGCAAAGTCTTCTCACTGGTGGAATTGGCAATTTTTTCTTTATTAGAGAAGTTGTGGGTTTACAGAATAATCATGCATATAATACAGGATTCCAGTATACCACCTCACTATCAACACTTTGCATTGATGTGGAACATGTGTTACAATTGATAATAGCACGCTTTTATAATTATACTGTTAAAGTTCATGGTTTAACCTAGGGTTCGCTATCATGTAGTGTAGTTTCATGGATTTATTTTAAAGTTTTATTCTGTTACTATATATATGATCTAACATTTCCACCTTAAATCACATTCAAGTATATATTCCAATGCTGCAAATTATGTTCACAATGTTGTCCTGCCATCACCATCCTCCAGAACCAAAATATTTCCATCATTCCACATAGAAACCCTGTATATTTTAAGCCTTACCTTCCTATTCCCTATCCCCACCATATCCCCTGGTGTTCTAGTTAATAAGCTGCCAGAATGCGATATACAGAGAAGGAATGGCTTTTAAAAAGGAGAATTTGTTAAGTTTCAAGTTTACAGTTCTAAAGCCAGGAAAACATCCAAATTAAAGCAAGGCTATAGAAATGTCCAATCTAAGGCATCCCAGAGAAAGATACCTTGGTTCAAGAAGGCTGACGATGTTCAGGGTTTCTCTCTCAACTGGCAAGGCAAATGGTGAACATGGCAATGTCTGCTGGCTTCCTCTGTAGGCTTCTTGTTTCATGAATCTCCCCCAGGGGCATTTTCCTTTTTCATCTCCAAAGGTCTCTGGCTGTGTGGGCTCTAAAGCTTTTTTCCAAAATGGTTCCCTCCTAAAGGGCTCCAGTAAGCAACCCCACCTTGAATGGGTGGAGATACATCTCCATGGAAACCATCTAATCAAAAGTTACCACCCACAATTGGGTGGGACACATATCCATGGATAATCAAAAAGCTCCCACCCAGCAATATTAAATGAGAATTAAAGGACATGGCTTTTCTGGGGTACACCACAGATTCAAACTGGTATACCTGGTAACAAATATTCTAGATTCTGACTCTTTGATTTTGCTTATTCCAATTTGCTTATTTCAAATTAGTGAGATCATACAAAATTTGTCCTTTTATGTCTGGCTTATTTCACTCAACACAATGTCTTTAAGTTTCATCCATGTTGTCGCATGTACCAGGACTTTTTTCCTTTTTATGGCTGAATAAAATTCCATTGTGTGTGTATATACCACATTTTATCTATCCGTTCATTGTTTGATGGACACTTGGATTGCTTTCAACTTTTGGCAAATTTGAATAATGCTGATATGAACATTGGTGTGCAAATATCAGTTCAAGTCTCTGCTTTAAATTCTTTGGGGTATATACTAGGAGTTGGATTGCCAGGTCACATGTATTTCTATACTTACCTTTCTGAAGAACTAGCAAACTGTCTTCCACAGTGGCTGTGCCATTTTACATTTCCACTAGCAAAAAGTGAGTGTTCCTATTTTTCTGCAGTCTCATCAATACTTGTTATTTTCCAATCTTTTAATAGCAACTAATCTAATGGGTGCAAAATAATATTTCACTGTGTTTTTTTATTTGCATTTCCCAATGCCTAATGATGATGAGAATCTTTCCATATGCTTTCTGGCCATTTTTATGTCTTCTTTGGAGAGATATCTGTTTAAGTCTTTTGCCAATTTTTTAATGGTTTGTCTTTTTCTTGTTAAATTGAAGGATTTCTTTATATATCCTTGATATTAACCCTTTATTGAATGTATGGTTTCCAAATATTTTGTCCCATTTATAGGTTGCCATCCAAATTGGAAAGGAAGAAGTAAAACTATCCCTTTTTGTAGCTATGATCGTATCATATATACAGAAAATTCTGAAAAATCAGCAACAAAACTCCTAGGGCTAATAACTGAATTCAGAAAAGCAGTGGGGTACAAGATCAACATCCCAAAATCAATAGTGTTTTTATACCAGGCAATGAATAACTGGAAGAAAAAAATCAAGAAAAAAATATATTCACAATAGCAACTAAAAGGATCAAATATCTAGGAATAAGTCTAAACTGTGATGTAAATTGCTTATACACAGAAAACTACAAAATATTGCTAACAGAAGCTAAAGAAGACCTAAATAAATGTAAGGATATTCCATATTCATGTGTTGGAAGATTAAATTTTGTAACAGTGTCAATACTACCCAAAGCTTGGCCTCATCAAGATAGACAGCTCCTCTGTCTCTCCCAATTCCAGTTTGTCAACTTCTTTTGTTTTTTTATCTTATGAATATTTCAGAATTTATGTCAATGTCTTAATTTGCAGGCATATCTGCCTTTCTCCTTGTTGTCTCCATCTTCATTAATTCATTTTTTAATAAAATTATTTTTGTTTTAATTTTGTTCCATTAAGTCTGCAATGTCTCTTGTATATCACATCATCTTGGAACTCCTCTTTTATTGAGTTCATAGTTTTAAGCCTTTTATAGAGTTCATATAATGTACAGGGAATTGTGTATTGTACTTTGGATTAAATATTCTTCAAAGCTGAATTTTTGCTCCTTTTTGTTATCTGAGGTTTGGCTATTTTTTTTCCTATTTTGTTTGTGCCTGATCAAGCAAATCCAGATCTTCTATTATGTCTGATAAAATATAGGTGAGTTGTTAACTTTTTCCTGTCTATTTTGCTTTGCTAAAAATGCTGAAATGCAATATACCAGAAATGGAACAGCTTTTATAAAGGGAATTTATTGCATTACAAGTTTACAGGTCTAAGGCTGTGAAAATGTCCAAATTAAGGCACCAACAAGAGGATACCTTCACTCAAGAAAGGCTGATGCCATCCAGAACACCTCTGTCAGTAGGGAAGGCACCTGGTCCCTTTCTTCTGGGCTCTCTTGCTTCCAGCTTCTGTTTCCTGTGAAGGTTCCTCACTTGGCTTCTTCAGGACAGGGTTTCATCTCTTGGCTTCCCTGGCTCTCTCCAGGTTCTGGCTTGCTTAGCATCTCATGGGGAGACACATGGCAATGTCTGCTGGGCCTTGCATCTCCAGACATCTGGGTCTTGAGTTGGCTCTGTCACTTCTATTCTCCAAGCATCTGTATCTGAGGTTCCTCCAAAATGTTCCCCCTTTTAAAGGACTCTAGTATACTAATCAAGTTCCACTTTGAATGGATGGAGTCACATCTCCATCTAATGAAAAAACCACACCCACAACGGGGTGTCACATCTCCATGGAAACAATCCAATCAGTTTCCTACCTTAAACAACAGGTCTGGCCCCACAAGATTGGATAAGGATTAAAACATGACTTTTGGGGGGTACATAGCAGTTTCAAACTGGTATAATATTTGAAAATTATTTGATTTTTCCTAACCTTGCCCTATCAGCTTTTGTGTAACCCCTGGATAGAATGGAAGTAGAGCTCTGCTGGGAGAGTAAATTATAATCTCTATTAAAATAAATGGCACTTACTCTCATGTCTGAGGTGTTGTAAATTTCATAAAAAGGAAAGCAGATTTGAATGCTCCCTCAAATTCAGTAGGTGGCCCTAGAGCCCCACTTCTATCAGAGGAATGCTAGTCCCTTTGTTTCTTTTCTTTTTATCATAAACTTTTCCTGCCTCAGATAAGAGAAAAATAGCTACCCCATTTACCTTTCTTTAGATTTGACTCTCAGAGGTTCATAGGTGTGCTGGTTTGAAATTTTTAAGTTCCCCCAAGAAACCTTGTTCTTTTAATCCTGATTTAATAATGAAGGGTAGGAACTTTTGATTATATTGTTTCCATGGATATATAATCCACTCAGTTGTGAGTATGTCCTTTGATTAGGTGAGGCTGTGACACTGCCCATTTTAGGTGTGTCATGATGAGTATAATGGAGTCCTTTAAAAGGGAAACATTTAAGAGAGAGTTCAGAGCCAACAAAGCCAATAAAGACCCAGATATTCAGAAATGCAGAAAGTAAATGCCCCAGGGGAAGCTGTTTGAAAGGAGAATCCAAAGACCAACAGACAGCAACCACATGCCCTTCCCAGCTGACAGAGGTGTTCTGGACTCATCGGTGTTTCTTGAGTCAAGCTATCTTTCCTTGATGCCTTAGTTTGGACATTTTTATGGCCTTAGAACGGTCAACTTACAACTTAATAAATTCCCTTTTTAAAGCCATTCCATTTCTGGTATATTGCATTCTAATAGCATTAAAAACTCATACAATAGGTGGGGTTAAGATCCTAGTCAGTCTTCTCTGCAGTGTGTCAGAATCCCAGTTCTTTCCTTAGCCACTGCTTTCAAAGGTGATTCTTTGAACATCAACTTTTTCTTTTGAGGTATGGCAGGTGGATATATTTGCTAGATTTCATATTTATTTCGGTTTCTAACTTGTTGGATTTTAGAAGAGAGAAAGATTTGCTGCATCTCCATTTGATTCCTTTATTCATAAATCTCTTATATTTTTATTTTTTATAGAGAATCAGCCTAATCTTCTTTTATAAAAGAGCCTCAACTGTTCTCTGAAATGTATTCTTCCAAGTTTTTATTGGTACCAATTTTAAAAGTTTTTCTCTTCCCACATTTAACTTAGAATATGATTTTAGTAACATTAAATTATAATTTTGGGAAGAAATAGATATCCTCATCACATTAACTTTTCCCAACCAGGAATTTTATATGCCTTTTAATTTATTCCAACCTTGTGCATTGATCCTCAGTTAAATTTTGAAGTTTTTTTACCATATAAAACACTTCAAATAAGTATTCTTTATTGTTGAAAATATTGTGAATGGGATCTTTTGCCCCATAACATTTTTAAATAGGTTATTATATATATATATGTATGTACATATTATCTTATATGTGTATATTTTATATATTATCATATATATATTATATATATATAAAGCTAACATTTTTCTAGTATTGTTTATGACCAGTCACTTTACAGAAATCACTTGCTATTCTAATATTTTTTTCAGATGTTTCTCTTGAGCTTTCTAGTAGACAATAATATCATTTTAAAACAATATAATTTGAGCTCCTTCTTTTTAAGATTTAGGATCTTATTTCTTTTTATCATTTTAAAGCTATTTCTCCAAGTACTTGAAACCAAACAATTATGTAGATAAAGGAAATTTTCCAGTAGGTATACTTATATATATGAATGTCTAAAAATACCATGAAATGAAAATATGAAAAGAAAATCTTTCTTTACCATTAAGGTTATTTTAAAGATGAGATTCTCGATATACATAAAAGCATTGGAAAATTTTGTTTTCTTATAATTTACATGAGAATTTCTAATCAAGTATAATGTCTTCCTACTCTGTTATCATTTGAAATGGGTTGCTAATAATCTCAAATATTAAATATTTTGGAAATGAAAAACAAATCAATGAAGATCATCAACAAGGAGAGTTATAAATTCTGAAGACATAATCTATAAATGTGAAAAAGCTTAAGACTTTCACTTAAAGTCTTAAATGGAAAGGGTCAGCAGTAGGGTTGCAATCCATTTTCTCCTCTATCCGAGGTAAGAAAAATCATCTGGTCAAATGCCATTGTAAACATGCTTAGGATGACTTCCTAGAAAAGACGCTAATGGCATTTATGCTAGTAACAAACTTTATATGAGGAATTATTGTGCCAGAATGTAGGTATAGCCTGGTTGTTTGCGAATCGACCTGGAATGTATCAATTCATAGACAATAGTGCCCTGGAAATCACCACATACATGGTGTACTTAAAGATACATAATAAAGGAGATAATCCGTACACAAAGTGGCTCCATCTATTAAAGCAATGGACTGCATGCATTGCTTAACCTCTCTTGTGAAATTTGGACCAGAGCATGTCCTTATGCAGGAAAAGATGACACTTTTGAGGAAAGGTATTCTTGGTAGTTTTGTACCTCTCCCAGAGAAAATAATTGACTTGTATCATGCTACTGCCTGTATTCTTTAAATTATTAGTAAAAGGAATGCCAATTAAGATATTGTATTCATGCGACTCCTATTTGGTTATCTGGCCCTTGGTATTATTCAGATTGTCACAGTGAACAATTATAATGGTCAAGGCACTTTTGGGAAAATAAGTAGGAGGTAAAGAAAAAAGAATGAGGATTTGATGTTGGCATTGCTGCCTATCTATTTTTGATATGACATGGTAACGTCTTGTGGATAGACAAGGTAAAACAGATAAAAAGGAAATGGCAAAAAAAAAATTTATCTGGTTGTTAACTACCATGGTTAAAAATAAAAAGAGGCTGGGATAGTAGTAAATTTATGCCATACTTTTCCAGGATTTTCACTAGAAAATTTTCTCTTGCTTCTCTGACCACCTTTGCAGGTATTGTTAGGACATTTTACAGATATAAAACATCGTATATCTCACAAATAATTATTGGCATGAATTCTTACACTTAACAAAGGGACATGCCACCACTTCTAGATACTGATCAATTGGAGTATTATTTTAATCAACAACTCATCTAAAAGTGTCCATGAAATTTGGGGAGCAGAAACCTCTTTTTCGGTTTGACCACTCTGGGCCCTACTCCTATATCAACTAGGGTGACACCAAATGTACCCATTTTATCCCAGATTGAAAGAATTCAAATCTAATTATGAGGACCATGACTCAGAATGGAAAAATATTTAGAAGCCTGAATTTACTCCCCTCAGTTAAGTCATAGAATATGAAAAAAAAAAAAAAACTGACTGAGGGTATATTTGCCTGTTCAACTAACAATTGGGGTTGTAAGTCATATGAAACAATTTGGTAGAAGTGCTAAAGAGCTGGTATGAAAAATTTTTGGAATTGTTACATACAACACTCAATGTATAGCTATCCGTAAGATTAAGGATAGTGTCTGAAAGCCGTTAATGGTGAAACTGGGAAGGTAAGGTTAGACAAAGAACTAAAGTGCAAAGAACTAAGGTACGAGTTAAGTTACAACTTAGAAAGTGCACCTGGGGCTATTGTTCTGGAATAATGCATGTTGCTCTTTCCTTTGTCTTACGATAAACACACTGGTTTCACTCACATCCCAAAGTAAATCAGCCGTGATAAATGGGAACATTTGGAATTGCCAGAATCCTCCATAGCAGTCCACACTGACATAACAGAATTCTGAGAGAGCAAAAACAAATCACTTCTCTCATTAAGTAAATGGTTGGAGAAGGAGTTTTTATTTCCATTAACTCCTTTTTCAGCAACCCTGTCTGGCCAGTACCTAATGCAGACAGTTTGCGGAAATTAGCAGTACATAGGTGAGGATTAAACAGTGAAATTTCTCTGATTTCTTCAGATGTTCCTGATATGGCAAAGACTATACAGAAAATGAACAGGGCAAGAGGCATCTTACACCTGACTAACACCTTTTCAATTCCAATTTCAGAATCCAGCCAGACTTAATATTCATTCAAATGTATTGGAACCCAGTATATATTTATGGTTTTTTCACAGGTTTACGTGAATTTGCCAGCCTTTGCCAAACCTAATAAGTCACTTAGACTTGACAGACACAAGGAATTAATCGAACAACATTGATAATGTTATGATACTTCCTCATGATCAGAAGAAAAAGCAATGAAAGAGTTAAGTAGTGTGGTCACACATATGACAAAGGTTGACTAAAATAGTTTGTTAAGGTTAGGCCCAAGGCGGTATGATGGTGGCTCAGTGACAGAATTCTCACCTGCCATGCTGGAGACCCAGGTTCCATTCCTGGAGCCTGCCCATCCAAAAAAAAAAAAAATTAGAGGCCCAAATTAGTCTTTTCAAGTCATAGGAATTATATGGACTGGGGCAATGAAGAATATCTTTGAAAACTATGAAAAATAAGTTCATATCAAGAACACTGCCACTTCAATGACAGAAAAGGGTAAGCAGTATGGGATGTATGTGTTTCTTCTTTTTTCTTTTTATTTCTTTTTCCAGAGTGATGCAATTGCTCTAAAAAAGAACATGGTGATGAATACACAATTATGTAATGATACTGTGAGCCATTGTTGTATATTATGGATGGACTGTATGTGTGTGAAGATTTCTCAATAAAAATATTTAAAAATAATAAAGAATCAAGGTTAGAAAAAAAAGAACACTCACTAAGGAACAAGTTCAGAGATTGGGTACTCCTTTTCTAGTTTTGGTATAATAATATTTTCAGCTAGGAAGCTTGTTGGCCTTAACCATAAAGTCAACAAGAGAAAAATTTCAATTCTAATGGTACTCTGAAAAATCAGTATCACAGAAGAATATCAGATAATTCTGAGGTTAGAAATACTGATCACATTTAAAATTATTTCAGAGAGACCTTAAAATAAAGAGTAACCATCCCAGCAAAAATGCCTCATGAAGTGGAAGTGGTCATGAAGTCAAAGCATGTAGTCAAAGGGGATGCTCATGCACAATCCACTGCATATATGAGTAGGGTTGCTTCACAGCCCATTAAAATATCATAGAGCTCACCAAAGACCTCCCTGTCTTCATCATTTTGTGTTCTGAACATTTTGAATCTCATTCTCTCCCAGCCAAGGCAAAGGAGACTGTGTGTTCACTGATAGGAGTTCCTGGGTTGAGGGTTCCACTGTTGTTTGGAAGTCAGCAGCAATGTGTCCTGTAGATGGTAAAACATTGATGGAAGAAGACAAGGACAAGCCTACAAATTAGGCAAAGCTGGGAGCCAATTATTTAGCTGTGGATGAGTTGTCTCCTATTCTCAGGGGCATGTTTGATCATTATAGATACTTGAGCTAAAGCTAATACCTGTGCATATGGTCAGGCAAATGTATCATAGATGACCAGACAATTAAACAACCTACTTTGAAGACTTGGAAAAGCTGGTTACAAAATGTATTTGGAAAGGAAAAAAAAAAATTTATTTAGAATAGAAAGATAACCTGAATAGCTAAAGATATCCTAAAAAAAAAAGAAGAGTGAAGTGAGAGGACTGTCACTTCCTGACTTTAGAGCTTACTATAAAGCCACCACGGTCAAAATGGCATGATACTGGGGCAGAGATAGAAGTATTGTCCAGTGGAATAGAATTGAGAGTGCAGAAATAGACCACCAAATCTGTGGACAATTGATTTTTGATAAGCCCTTCAAATCCACTGAACTGGGACAGGGACAGGGACAGGATAATCTTTTCAAAGAATGGGCGTGAGAGAATTGGATATCAATAGCTAAAAGAATGAAAGAGGACTCCTACCTTACACCCTATACAAAAATTAATACAGAATGGATTAAAGACCTGAATGTAAGAACCAGTGCCACTGAACTTTTAGAGGGAAGTGCAGGGAGGCATCTTCAGGATCTACTGATGGTGGTGGGAAGAAGGGGGGTTTACACCTAAAGCACAAGCAGCAAAAGAAACAATAGGCAAATGGAAATTCCTTCAGATCAGCAGCTGCTGTACCTCGGAGGACTTTTTAAAAATGTGAATAGGCAGCCAATTCAATGGCAGAAAATATTTGGAAACCACATATCAGATAAAGGCTTGATATCCTTTGTACATAAAGAAATTATACAGCTCAACAACAAAAGAACAAACAACCCAATTCTAAAATGGGCAGAGGATATGCATAGACACTTTTCTGAATAGCAAATACAGATGGCTAAAAGCACATGAAGAGATGCTCATTTTTACTAGCTGTGTGGGAAATGCAAATTAAGACAACAATGAGACATCACCTCACACCTATAAGAATGGCTGTTATTAAACAAGCAGAAAACTACAAATGTTGGAGAAGATATAGAGAAATAGGAACATTTATTCACTGTTGGTGGGAATGTATAATGGTGCAGCTGCTATGGAAGACAGTTTGGCAATTCCTCAGAAAATTAATAATGAGTTGCCCTATGATCTGGCAAAGCCAATACTCAGTATATACCCAGAAAAGCTGAATGCAGTGACACAAACAGACATTTGCACATGATGTTCATAGTGGCACTATTCACAACTGCCAAAAGATGTAAACAATCCAAGAGCCCATCAACAAATGAGTGGATAAACAAAATGTGGTATATACATACGCTGGAATATTATGCTCCAGTAAGACAAAATGATGTTCTGAAACATCTGACAACATGGTTGAACCTTGAGGACATAATGCTGAGTGAATAAGTCAGACACAAAAGGACAGATAATATATGATTTCACAATTATGAATTTGATAACAGTCATCTCAGAGGTTAGACTGTAGAATATAGCAGGCCTAGAGGTACCCGAAAGCTAGAGTTGGAGAAAAGGCTACCAAGCCTCTTTGTGGCTCAGATGTGGCCTCTCTTTCTCTAGGCCCAACTCTGCAGGGAAAATTGTTGCCCTCCCTCCTACATGATACAAGCCATTCAGGGGTGAAGATTTCCCTGACAACTTGGGGCGTGACTCCCAGGAATGAGTCTGGCCCTAGCACCGTGGGATTGACAACACTTTCCTGATCAAAAGGGAGAAAAGAAGTGCAATAAAATAAGGCATCAGTGGCCAAGAGAGACCAAATGCCTATTGTGGAGGCTGCTCCTATGCAAGCTTCAGCTAGACAGTGCTAATTGCCGTGGTTTGCTAAACCCCAACCAACATCACTCCTGCTGACTCTTAAGAACACCTAAGGCCCAAACTGAGACTCTATAAAAGTTTCATGCCCTAGGATTGCCTTCCTGAAACATATAATTCCCTGAGGGTTCCTAGGTCAGATGAATCCTGAAACCCAGAGAGACCAGCCTCTCCAGGATTATCAATTAATTACATCCCCCTATCCTTTAGTGTGAATACCCCTTCTGAACAAGAAAAAGTCAGGACAGGCATTGCCCAAAGATCCCTATAGTGTGGGAGAAGGATTAAAGGAGAAGCAGGAAGTATAACAAACAGGTATAGCAGCTGAATCACCTTATTAATATTCCTTCTAGCCTCCAGTGTTTGAAGCAGCTAGAAGGAAAAATCTGAGATGTTGGAATGGTTGCCCATGACAGACTCTGTCTTCTGTTCTGTATCTACCTGTTAAAGTATACTTGAAATTATGTAACTACCTATTGAAGTATACTTTGAAAATAATTTTTTTTCTTTTTTTGCTTTGTATATATGTTCCATTTTACAATTTAAAAAGTTACAGTCTTCCCTAACTAAGTGAAGACTGTATAGGACTTTAGAAGAAGAATTAAATGTTATGTAGATACCCAACCAAAAATCCATTTTTCAGCCCAGGAGGGGATTAGAACATCAAGGCAAATGCCACAGTCAGGCCAACAGAGCCAGCTCCCTGGGTTAATGAAATAAGCAGGCATTCAGTGCACCAGTGGGCAGAGATATAGCACATTGTTTTGTGCCTGATGAGATCACTATGATTAGAATTAAAAAAACTGCAATGACCACAGAAAAAGAACCACTTGAAAATGGCTATGTGAAAATACCCTAAAGATGTGGGCTCACTCAAAGCTGGCAAGTGGATTACACTGGACCTGTAGCATGAGGTGGGTTAACTAGAATCAACACTTATTCTGCCCTTGATTTTTCTTATTCTCTAACAAAAGCAACCAAAGAGAATGCAATAAAGGGTTTAGAACAATGAATTCTCTATCATTGCATTCATCTAGATAAAGTTCTTCTTTATATCTAGATTACAGTGACCTAAAAGAAATACTGCCAATGACTTTTGATACAGTGAAGAATGCTGAGTATCAAATCTTCTTCACGCTGTATGGCCATTAGTCAAGATGATGCATTGCTAACACAGCTGCGTGAGCATGATGGGAGGCAGATTGCTGCCACTTGCCTTGTATGTCAGAACATGGTTTGCTCCTTCAAATTTACTAAATATGAATGTAAGTAGTAGGCATTAAAAGAAAACAAAAATGTGCCCAGACAGCTTCAAGAAAGATGAAATTTAGGTGTGATTCAGGGGTCTTTGTTTTCTATTGCTCCCCACTAGAGGTTAAACATCACATTTATGGGAAGTCTTATGGCATATACAGACAGAGCCTATGGGGAGGTGATAACATATATTCTACTGACAACTCAACAAGACTCAGAATTTTTTTGGTATAAATCAGTATCCAGAAATACACAAACACCATAAATTTTCAGTGGCAGCAACATATTTAATGGTTTGAGTAGCAATCCCAGATCGATGTGGGGAAAGACAAGAGAAAAGCCTAAAAGTTCTCCCCTAAATTATCCTCCCATTGGTTCTGATAGCTATAAATATGCACACATAAGAATTCACAGTATCCTTCTTTATCCCCAGGAAGTTTGACTGAATTTTATAATTTCCTCATAACCATGCCTCATTCCAGCCTCCGTTTCTCCAGAGCTCCTTTGATGGCCTAAGACAGCTACTTGTGCTATTTCTTCATCTTGATGAGAAAACTAAAAATGTTGCATTAATAATATAGGGCCACCAGAGTGCTCAGATATAGACCCTCTCATCTATGGACATTTGATCTTTGATAAGGCAGTCAAGCCAACTCATTTGGGACACAACGGTCTCTTTAATAAATGGTGCCTAGAGAACTGGATATCCATATGCAAAAGAATGAAAGGGGACCCGTATCTCACACCCTATACAAAAGTCAACTCAAAATGGATTAAAGATCTAAA
>PVIY010055217.1:0-13838 GCA_004026745.1 Myrmecophaga tridactyla | reverse complement strand
AATCTAAAGCCATCTAAAGATGGCATCCTTGCATTTGTTTATTTGGTTGTTCATATATTCATTCTAAAAGCATCTATGAACATCTCTTCTGAGTCAGATGCTGTTGTAAAATCTCTGGCTATTTTTGCAAACATGACACTCACGTCTACTCTCATGGACTTTGCATTCTAGAGGGAAGGTCAGTAAGTGTTTTTGTGTGAAATGTAGGAGACAAAAAGAAAAAAAAAACAATCAAATTCTATTCAAGGATCAGAAAAATGGTGAAATTAAGACCGTGCCTCACAGAGAGTTGCTGCATCATTACTGTAGTAAGAGATGGGGGAGGGCTGTTTTGAGAAGAAATATCTATTTGAAGGCCACAATTATAATGGGCCAACGAAACAAAGATTTCTGTAAGAAAAGATATTAACTGGCTCAAAAAAATCAAAGACCAGAGAATTTTGACATGACTGTAAAACTAGATCAGCCACAAATGTTGATGAAATTTAGTTGATTGAGGCTGAGAATGGGAAGAAATGAGGTCTGAGAGGTAGATGGTAGACAGATTATTTAGTCATAATAGTTTCAGGAAAAGGAAAACCTTTAAGAGAGGTAATTTGATCTTATTTAGATATTTTAAAAAACATACCTCTACCTTGTTTCAAAATTGTTTTATATAGGCTACCATACATATTGCATGAATTTAAACTATTATCACTACTCTAGAGTTTGATAGTCAACAAGGAAAGAGATTGTTCTTTGGGGACATGCTTAAATAAAAATGAGAATCACTCAGATGATAATAATGCTGAAACTATTTATGCAGTCATGCTGGCATAAATAAAATAACCCAAAATCAAATCAAATTTAACTGCTTAGTTTTACTGCTATTTGGTGAATGTGGTTATATTTGAATGTGTCCTAGTTCCTTTGTGTCTCTAAATTAGCTTGACAGTTTTTATTTTATTTTTTTCAACACCCCTATCAGTTTTCAAGTGAGGTAGAGACAACCTGATAACTTCCTTAAATATATAATTGATACTTGAACATGATGTTGAAATAGACAACCAATTCAATTTCACATTTCACCACTATAAATATTATAGCATTTATAAAATGATTACTTTGCCCTAGTTCCCCTTACATTTTCATAATTTTTAGACTTTGAGGTAAAGAAGGAAGTTGGCCTAGAATTTATTCGTTGTGTCTTTGAAGAGTCATAATTACCCTAATTATCTGCTCCAGTGCAATGTTAAGATGTTTTAACACTCTACTTATCTCCTGAGGGATGTACTTAGTTTCTAAGAAGTTACCATCTGTTTTTTATTTGAATGTTCACCGTAGGTTAGAAATTCACTGCGGTGTTCAGTGCTATCAACATCATTTGACATGAATTTCCTATTTCAGAGGGAGATATTCTGCAAATGTCATTAGGAGGTATAAAAGCAAGACCCACAATGTAAGAAAGACCAAGGTTTTTGTTTTGTTCTATTTTTTAAGTCATGTCCTCTCTTCTCTCTACCTAGAGAGGTTCATTTCATACCTTTCTCAGCTCTTTTTTTTCTTTTTCTCTTTAAGTGGACTATTAACAATCTTTTAACAAGATTTGTCTTTGTTAATGCATGTATTTTTATTAAGAATTATGCAGGTACTGCAATTTGGGAAAAGGAAAGTCTGGAAGTTTTTAGAATAAAAGGGCTGAAAGCCATAGTAACATCGTATGTGAATTAATTTGAAAAAATTTAAGGGCATCTAAATTTGACTTAATATAAAGTTAAATAGGCAATTTCAGCTAGAAATACCAGTTCATATCATTTAGAGTTTTGTAAATTTACAATTCCAGTTGCAATTGCTATGTATCAATTAGATAGTTTAGATAAATATAAATTATTAATTTTGGGAAAAGAACATTATAAATTAGTAAATTGGAAACATCTTTCTATGCTTGCATCACGAATCTGTATGAGAATCAAATGAAGATTACGTGTTATTTTCCCGGAGAGAACAACTGTGTTGACAGAAGATTTTATATTTATTTTCAGAAAATTGATTGGCCTCCTGAAATGCAGTGCCACTTTGGTCTGCTTTCCAACTTGCACTTTAATAGGGGTGCAAAATTCGGTATAGGTACATAAAGGCTTTGGATAGAAGATAATGTCTTCAAGTACAAGTGTAAAAGTGGGCTGTAGGGGTGGAAGGGTAGCTCAGTGATACAATTCTCACCTGCCTCAAGGGGGACCTGGGTTGGATTCCTGGTCCATGCACTTTCCCCCCAAAACAAACAAACAAACAAAATATTCCACAAATGGTGCTGCAAAAGCAGGATACTCACATGGAAAAATAATGAAATGTGACCCCACCACATAGCATTAAAAAAAAAAAAAGAAGAAGAAAGCAGTGTGTATTTTCAAGTGATAATTTTAGATAAATTAAATATGTTCCCTCCTTCCAAAGCTCAGAAGCAAACAATTGCCAATCTTTGTGAGTAAAATCATGCGTAGTGCCTGTTTAAAGTGAATTACTCTGAATCTTATTCCCAAAGTGTCTTACATAGTAAGTTTTGGTTTGGGTCCTAGGAATCTGACTTTGCAAGAAAGATCAGGGACAGAAAATAGGCAAATCTTCCAAAAATAGGTATAATTATAGAATAACAATAATATTCTGTTTTCTACATGTTTCATTTCTCATTAAAATAACTAGACAGTAAAATATAGCATTTTAAAGATTAGATTAAGACAACAATTATTGCTAGGAAAATACCATAGGCATTTTCATAAAATATTCCGCATTAATTTATAGCAGCTACATGAGGATGCTGAGAAGTCAATATTTACAGGAGGCTTGGGGAAGTAGGAAAGAATTTGATTTATCACCAAACCTGTAGTGAGTTTCCCAGGTGTATCCCCCCTCTCTGGTAACATCTGTTCTAGATTCAAGGGCAGTCAGAATCCTGAAAGTATACAACAGGTGGTGTTCTAGTTTGCTAGCTGCCAGAATGCAATACACCAGAAACAGAATGGCTTCCAAACAGGGGAATTTAATAAGTTGCTAGTTTACAGTTCTAAGGCCAAGAAAATGTCCCAATTACAACAAGTCTATAGTAATGTCCAATCAAAGACATCCAGGGAAAGATACCTTGGTTCAAGAAGGCCAATGAAGTTCAGGGTTTCTCTCTCAAGTGGAAGGGCATGTGGCGAACACAGTCAGGGCTTCTCTCTCATCTGGAAAGACACATGGTGAATATGGTCAGGGTTCCTCTCTCATCTGGAAGGGCACATGGCAGACATGGCGTCATTTGCTAGCTTCTTCTCCTGGCTTCCGGTTTCATGAAGCTCCCCAGGAAGCATTTTCCTTCTGCATCTCCAAAGGTCGCTAGCTTGTGGACTCTGCTTCATGGTGCTGCAGCATTCTCTGCTCTCTGAATCTCTTTCTTTCTCCAAAATGTTTCCTCTTTTACAGGGCTCCAGAAACTAATCAAGACCCACCCAAATGGGTGGAGACATGTTGTCACCTAATACAGTTTGACAATCACTCTTGATTAAATCACATCTCCAGGGAGATGATCTGATCACAGTTTTAAACATACAGTACTGAATAGGGATTATTCTGCTTTTATAAAATGGGATTTAGATTAAAACATGACTTTTCTAGGGGACATACATCCTTTCAAAACAGCACAGGTGGGAACAGAAAAATTTCAAGAGAAACCCTCAATTTATAGTCTTTGGATCAGTAAAGGGGGCTACTAGAGGTGATAGACATTGAGATCAATCATTTGCATTTTACTCCTGCTTCTCTTTTTTCCCTTTCTCAGCAACCAGACAATATCATAATGTCACTGGTGACAGGACTGATGGTGACAAAAATGACAACTGGGCATGAACATAAAATTCTGATGGAGGAAGATTCTTTTCTCTGTCCAGAAGAACTGTGGCCAAACACATGAGACAAATCTCCATTATCTGTTTTCTCTCCATGTCTTCCCATTACCTGGCTCCAGAAGCACATGGTTCCTATGATAATAGGAAGAGCATGGTAGATTAGGAAAACTAATGAACTGCTTTCTAGCTAGAGGACCTTTAAAGGAGGCCCCAGAGAGTACGACAGCTTTGATGAGATAATAAAGAGGAGGGAGCTCAAGAGTATAATGTTATAACATGATGTATGAAATCCTGGGTTCATCACCAAGAAGCACATGCATACATATGACTTGAGCCTCATACTTGGAAATGAAGGATGAATTAGACTAGAATTCAGCAAACCTTTTTGTAAAGGGTCAGATAGAAATATTCTTGGGCTTTGTGGAACATGTGGTCTCTGTTACAAGAAATCAACTCTGCAATTGTAGCATGAAAGCAGCCATAGATAACATACAAACAAACGAGAGTGGGCTGTGTTCCAATAAAACTTTATTTACAAAAATAGGCAGCAGGCTAGATTTGGACAATAGATCATAGTTTGCCAAACCCAGACTAGAGAGCTGCCCCTGTCAGAGTCTAATTGTAGCCGAATATCAGTTTAATCTAAATGTAAAGAAAGATACCACATCACTCTTCATATATCATTCTCCACATTTTTGAATGGAATTAAACCTAGATCAAATTACATGCCCACATTTTTATTGAATTAATGAATCAACCATACCATCACTTGAGTTAATCAATGAATAAATACATCTGCATTACATCTTGGGGTTCCTGTGTCATTTAAGCTGTGAAATAGCTAATATTTTTGAGTTCTTTCTGAAACAGCCTACCGAACCATTAGTTGTTTCTTAGGGGCCCATGTGGAAACAGTATGGTCACTGAATTTACTGGGGTAGAGAGTCCATGAAATAATGACTATTTAATCTTTATCAGAGTTTCTTAAAGAGGATACAAAGGGGATAAAATTGTGCTAATGTAAACAAAGCAACATAATTTATGTCTCAAGTAAACCATTAATTGAGGACTAAAAGCCAATTTACACATTATAAGCTATACTTTGGAATGGTACTATTTCCACTGAGGTTATAGTGAGTGCCTAGCCTTAGAAGATGTCTGTAGGCAAAAAATATCTTTAATTCTCTAAATATGTTGTTTTCTGTTTTCTTAAAACCTTACCTGGAATTCCACTTAAATTAAAACATTATTAATTTAGAATCTATTAAGTTGAGACTCTGGAGAATCTTCATCTTAATAATGATCTCAGCTACCTTTAATGCAGGTTTTTTTTTGCACTAAAAATTTGGATCTTAAAAAATATTTCGAACTAAGTGAAAATAAAAATACAACATCAAAATTTCTGGAATTCAGCAACAGCTTAGGAAAATGCATAATATAAAAAAAAAAAAGAAAGATCTAAAATCAATCCAAGCTTCTACATTAGGAAAATAGAATAAGAGCAATTTAAAGGCAAAATAAGCAGAAGAAAATAAACAAAAATTAGGTCAGAAATACAAATATTGAAAACAAGGAATCAGTAGAGGAAGATCGTGAAACCAAAGCCTAATTCTTTGAAAAGCTAAGACAAATCGATAAACCTCTAGTTACGCTAACTAATAAATAGACATAGACCTACAAACATATGGTCAAAACTGATCTTTGACAAAGGAACAAAGGTAATTCAATGGGTAAAGGACAACCTTTCAATAAATGTTGCTAAAACAATTGGATATACACATCCCCCAAAAATGAATGGCCTCACACTTTCACAAAAGTTGACTTAAAATGGATCACAGACCTAAATATAAAATGCAAAATCATGTAACCTTCATAGGCAACAATCCCTGTTTTAATATGTTAATGCTGCTGGAAATGCATTATACCAGAAATGGGTTGGCTTTTATAAAGGGAATTTATTAAGTTACAAGTTTATAGTTCTAAGGCCATAAAGAATATTCAAACTAAGGCATCCAGAGAAAGACATCTTGACTCAAGAAAAGGCCAATGACATTTAAGCTTTCTCTGTCAGCTGGGAAGGCACATGGCAATGTCCGCTAGCTTTCCTTCCTGGCTCTTCATTTCAAATGGCTTCCCCAGGGGCATTTTCTTTCTACAGCTTCAAATATCTCTGTATCAGCTCGGAAGCATTTTCCAAAATGGTTCCCTCTTAAAGGACTCCAGTAAGTGACTCATCTTGAATGGATAGAGACATGTCTCCATGGAAAGCACCTAATCAACAGGTCTTACACATAATTTGGTGGATTACACCTCCATGTAAGCAATTTATTTAAAAGATCCCTCTCAACAGTATTGAATCAGGGTTAAAGAACATGACTTTTCTGTGGTATGCAACAGTTTCAAACTGCCACAAATACATTGGAGAAGATATGCATGATTTTGGGTTGATGATGATATTCTAGAAACAATATTAAAAGCACAATCCATGAAAGAATAACACCAGTACAGGCAAAGATGTGGTGCAATAGAAGCTTTCATTCATTGCTGATGGGAATGCAAAAGGTATAACCATCTTGAAAGTCAGCCTGGCATTTTCTTACAAAACTAAATATAGGTTTATCATATGATCTAACATTTGAACTCCTCTTTATCTACTCCAATGAATTGAAAACAGATGTCCACACAGAAACCTGCACATTAGTGTTTATAGCAGATTTATTGATAATTTTCAGAACAGTAGCAATTAAGATGTTCTTCAGTAGAGAAATGTATAAATTTTTTGATGTTCATATAAGGGAATATGAGCTATCAAGCCATGGAAAGAAATGGAGCAACCATAAAGTTACATTTCTAAATGAAAGAAACCAGACTGAAGAGTATACATATTATATGATTTCAACTATAAGACATTCTGGAAAAGGCAAAACTTTAGAGACAATAAAAAGATCAGTGATTTCCAGCAGTTCAGAGGGAGAGGAGTAGGGATGAATAGGTGGAAAACAAGGCGTTGTGTGGTGACACTATTCTGTATCACTGTGTAAAGGTGGATGCAAGGCATTATGCACTTGTCAAAACCCATAATCTCTATAAAACAAAGAGTGAAGTCTAATGTAAACTATGGACTTAATAATAATGCATTAATGTGGGCTCATCAAATGTAGCAAATATGCCACAATAATGCAAAATATTAATAATAGAAACTTTTTGGGGGCAGGAAAGGTGGTATATGGAAACTCTGTAATTTTTCTATAAAACCAAGACTACTCGAAAATGTGAAAGTCTAATAAAAGTTAACAAACAATGGAGAGCTGGTTGGGAGTCTCAGTTGCCCTCTTTCTTAATATGTGGAATCTTTACATTGGTTTCTTGGGCTTCCTCATAATATGGTAGTCTCAGGGCAGTCAGACTTCTTAAATGTCAGCTAAGGACTACCAAGAGTGCAAAAATGCAAACAACTATAGCACCTTAATGCTTCAGATTAGGGCCTGCACAGAATTACTTTTGTTCCAACTTGCTGGTTAAAAGAGAGTAGTGGGACCAGCCCAGATTCATGTAGAATGGGATTAAGCATTATGAATAGCAAGAGTTGATTATTTGGGAGTATTCTTTGGAAATTAGTCACCATAATGGGGTAGTATTAAAAAAAATAAAATTATCATCAAATTTGAGACCATTCTCGAAGAACTCATTTATTAGGGAACTGCTTTTTACAGTGATGCATAAACCGCTACTAATGTTTGGAAAGTTTATTAAAGAGAACAGATAGCTTTTGTGGTAAAATAATCAGAACATTTTACCCAATTTTATTTGGAAATGTGTATACATTCCTGACGTGTTGTTTTAGTTTGCTAGGTGGCTGAAAGCAGGTACATGAGATGAGTTGGCTTAAAATTTTGTGGCTGAGAAAATGTCCAAATCAAACCATCATCAAGGCAATGCTTTCTTCCCAAAGACTGGCTGCTGATGCATCCTCGACTCCTCTGCCACATGGCAGGACATACGGTGGCATCTGCTGGTCTTTCCCTTCTGTTCTGGGTTCATTGCTTTCAGCTTCTTGCTTCACTGGCTTTCTTTCTCTTTGAATTTCACTCTCTTATAAAGACTCTAGTAATAGGATTAAGATCCATCCTGAATGACGTGGGTAACTCCTTAACTAAAGTAGCCTCATCAATAGGTCCTGCTTACAGTGGGTGTTTACCCACAAGAATGGATTAACTTTAAGAATATGCTTTTCTGGAGTACACACAATCTCAAACCACCACAGATGTCTTAGTGTGATATAGCTGCCATAACAAAGTACCACAAATGAGGTGCCTTAAAAATAGTAGGATTTTTACTCTCATATTTCTCAAAGTTAGAAGTCCAAAATAAGTCTTATAAGGTTAAAATCAAGGGATTGGCAGAGATGGTACCTTCTCAGAGCTCTGTGGAGAATTCCTTCCATGCCTCTTCCAGCTTCTAGAGGCAGTCTGCATTTTTTTGGCCACATAAACCCAATCTCTTCTTCAGTTGTCACATTATCTTCCTATTATTCTGACCTCCTGAATCCCTCCATAAGAACTCCTGGGATTATATTAGGCTCACCCAGCTATTACAGGGTAATTTCCCCATCTCAAATTAACTGAGTCACCTCTTCAGAGTTCTTTTTATCAAGGAAAGCAAATATATTCACAGGTTCCAGAAATTAGGAGATGGGCTTCTTTGTGTGTGGAGGAGGAAGGGTCATAATTCAGGCTGCCCCATATTATAATACATAACCTTTGGAGTAACCTAAAATATGCCACCAGCTACTACTCTCACAAAAGAAATGGAAAGCTCCAAGGGAAAGAGAATTTGAGGCGTATTGCTCAGTTCCCTAAGCATTGTCTGTTCTCAAAAAGATTTAAGGCAATGTTATGAGCGCTTCAGATGCTTAGCCCTAGGTAAATTTTTGACTACTACTTGATTTCCTTCAAATCAGTTTTTTTTTGCTTGTTAATACCTGAAATTTATTTTTTTAAATGAAGGGAAATTCTTTCATTATTGAAAGAGACCTTTGTAATATATGTGTCTGTGCACCTAATTTTATTAGGTGTATGTAAATGATAATATATACAGTTAATGAAAGAGCAGATATAAATGAGAGATTCCTACCCATTTTGTTTAAAGAGAGGAAAAGAAGAGTGGAAGTCTATTAAGCCACAGAATTAGAGGATGGGAGGCTCAACATACATCAATCACTACAAGTAGGAAACATAATCAAATTTACATATTTCCAAATGTTTTTCTCAATTTGTCCCATGGGTAAATCTGCTGACATTCAGTTGAGTGATGCTAAAAGAAGCCCTAGACATGTAGAGGATTCTTTATTTTGTTTCTGCAAACACAGAGAACTATGCATCATGTTTTTTATAAAGATTATGGAACAGAAATATTTGAAAATCAATGGCTAGTTTTCATTATAAATGGTCCCCTTTTATGTGAATTGTACCTATAACAAAAATATTGTCTTTAGATCAGTAAAAGCAATTATTACTAGTTGGTCTCCCATTAGTAGTCTTCCTTCCCCCTCAAAGTTTAAATGATGGACTTTGCCAGAAGTATTTGAGTGGCTGCTACCTTCACAGGTTTCGAGTCTAGGAATGCACCTCTCCTAGTGGCCATCTGCTTCAAAAATCCTTGGCAATATAGCTCATCAAAAACAAATTGCAAAAGAAAAATTAGATGTTGTGATTAACTGGACAGTAGAGTCCATTCTGTATAGGTAGGACTGTTGTATCTATATAAAGGAAAACAAATCCTAAACTTAAGAAAAAAAGAATTTACTTTTTATATTAAAATGCTAAAAGTATCTAATAATTTGGTTAAGAAGAAAAAGTTTATCTTTATCTATTTGACAGGTTACATTTTGAAAAATTGCTTTGCCCAGGAACTGCATTAGGCATAGGAGAAGGCAATGTCAACAAGAATAACAGCAACAACCTGACCCTAAATATGTTTATATTTTAATGGAAGAGCACACAAGCATAACATAAATTTACAATGCAATGTCACAAGAGCTCCAGGAGTGGTAGCATGCTCTGGATGCACAGAGTATTGCAGAAATTATTTATTGGGGGCTCAGAGATTCTCTGGAAGAGAAGTTCTTGAAATGTGTGACACAATTGGCAAATGCTACCTTTTGATTTGAGAAGGGGAAGAGATCAGCATGGAAATGTCTATTTAAAGATGAACTTTATCACCAATGTCACGGGCCCTGTTATTTTTGGCCAACTCTCCCCTGTTTTCATATTAACTGTTGTATTAGCTTCCAGTTGCTGCCAAAACAAAACTGCAACAAAGTTAATGACTTCAACAACACAAATTTATTATCCTACATTCTGTAGCTCAGAAGTCCTGGCTAAAATAAAGGTGTGGGCAGGGCCACCTTCCTTTCTGGAGGTCTCATGAGAGGATACATTTCCTAGCTCAATCAAACTGTTGGAAGAATTCAGTTTATTGTGGTTGTAGTACCAAAATCTCCATCTTCTTGCTGACTGTCACCTATGGGCCTGTTCCAGTTTATAGAGGCTAGCCTCATTCCTTATTCCCTGCCCCCCTTCCTCACCTTCAAGTCAGCAATGTCAGGTCGAGATCCTCTCATGCTTTATACCTTTCTTTTTTCTTTGATCTCACCTCTCAGACTCACTCTTCTGCCTTCCTCTTCCACTTTTAAGGACTCACGGGATTAGATTGGGCTCATAGGGATAATCCTGGATAATCTTCCCTTCTCAAGATTCTTAACCTTAATCACATCTGCAAAATCCCTTTGGCCATGCAAGGTAACATGTTCACATGTTCATGGGATTAGGATGTGGACATTTTCAGGGGTCCATATTCTTCTTACCATAACTACCAATTAATGACTTCAACCCTTGGTAGACAAACTCCACTAAGAATATGTTCATTTTTCAGTAGCTGTAATTCTTGTTATGCTTTATGAATTTGGATGGAGGAGTAGTATCATAACCCACAATTTTTGCGTGTGCTTTCTTGGCTTCCATCTTGCTTTGGCTAAGCCACTTGCCTCAGCACTGGACTTCAGCCCCATTACTGAGCAGCTTTCCAGCCCTGGGGCATAAACTCTTCATAGCCCAAACCCACAGCCACCACCCATATATTTCACAAAAACTCACAGTTGGTCCCAAATGATGTGCTAACCATTCCCACAACCTTTGAATCTTAGTCCCGTAATCTTATCCTGTGTAAAAAAATTCTTTAAACTAACCAATCCTGGACTCCCACAGGAAATCTACTTCCACCTCTGGAAGACAACAAATGCACAAGTTCACAGGTCCCTCTAACTCTGCTTATGTGTTCTCTACCAGCTGGTACCGCTGGATGATCATGCTTCCTATGAACCCCTCAATACCTCCTTCTCTCTCTCTGGGACTGTGAGTGACAAACTGTCTTCTGTCATGCATTATGGCTGCAGTTTCCCATTGTGTCACATCTGAATTTCACCCAGACCCAAATTTAAAATCTAAATTAATTCAAAACTGGTGGTATAAGACATTCTCTCTAGGGCATAGAAGTATTGACATGGAATTAAAAAGTAATGAGTTGGCACTATGTGTTGCTACATTAATGTGAGCAGATTTAATAATATACTGTGTTTTGTTCATTTCATTATATTTCTTTTCATAGAAATATCAGAACAGTTAGTCATTTTTGTATTTATCTTATATTTCAAAATAATTTAAAGTATTTTTATCTTATATGATCCTCATCATAACTACCCAATAATCTCCTCAACTATATAGATTAAATAAATCAGAATCAGAGAAATTGTTTTGTTTTCTTGGTTGGTGGGAGGGCAAAGTAAAAAATTATTAGCCCTGTACTCTTGCCATAACAAATGTGTGGAGTTAAGTAAAATCTTAGGATTCCACAATTTCCAGACAAACTCTAAGGAGTTTTTTGGGGGGATGGAGTCATTTTATATATTTATTTTATGGAGAGCAGAATAGCGTTCAAATACTTGTTTAATAATAGCATACTGTAATGTGAGTCTCATATCTAAATCTAAGAGAGGGAAGAATATATTCTTTCTGTATCTAAGGGAAAGATTCACGATGAGAATGAAATAAGCATTATAAATAAAAATTTAAGTCCAGATCTTATGAATAAAATTAAAAAAAATAAGTCAATGGAGTCTTGAATTGTTTTACTTCATTATCACATAGGCAATTTGCACATAGCATGTGAAATAGTGAAGCAAAGAGTATTTAGATGTATTTACAAAACAATTTAATTCAGGGTGCACACAGCTTACTAATGGGAAGAAATATATGTTAAAAATTATAATTAGCTCGAAAATAGAGGTTATTTTAAATAATGTTGGTATCTTGATTAATATAAAGATATCTCACAAGACTGTCATAACAAACAGAACCTGATTTTGTCTCTTATCCCCTCTGATAACCAGGAAAAAAATATATGTTATAATATGATATGTTATTATATATAATATAATATAATATAACAATTATATATATATAACTGCTTTGCCATTTGTTGCTATGGCTATTGTTATGAAGAACATACCCAAACTATACCTCATCACAAATTTATTTGGTGACTATTTAAATGTGGTGATTTTTATCAATAGTTCAGGGAGAAAAAACCCACCATTTTTCTCTCTGTTTGCAACGAAAATCAAAATTTCTATAAAGTCATCAACACCATCTCAAGTTCTAGTGACATTAAGCTTAAAACTCAATGGAAAACTGTAAACTTTGGATTTATATCCATAAATATAATTTTATATTTTTTATACTCATTGGGTTCCACTTACAACACAAGCCTTTGGACAAGAGACTTAACTTTTGTGCCTCATTTCCCTTATCTATAAAATCAGGGTATTTAGACTCCCTACCATATGTTAATACATATAAAGTGCTTGGACAATAATGTCATTAATTAAAGATGATTCACAACCACATCCAAGTCCCAAAAATAGGGAAGAATATTTAACTTCTTATAACTGCCTTCCTTATACTATTGACCACTTAACTATAAGGCAAAAATCAGTAGCATTTATTCCTTCTTGGAGCCAACCACAAGTTTCTGGAATCTTCATTGTTCATTAAATTTTAGCTATTGTGGGGAACAAACTCTAAGATAGTGCATAGTACTCTTTTCTCCTGGAATGCATGACTTTCTACATTCTCTACCCCTTGAATGTAGACAGAACTTGTAACTTACTTCTTACCGACCAAGTTCAGAAAACGTGATGGAATGTCATCTTCATGATTATATATGTAATATTATAACTTTTGCCTTGTTAACTAATTCTCACCACTGCTAGTTTGATGAACCAAGTTGCCATGTTGTGATCTGGTCTATGGCGTGGCCCATATAAGAGACTGAGGGCAGCTTCTAGCTAAAAGCTACCCAAAATTGAGACCCTTAGATCAGATAACTTCAAAAGAAATGAAACTTGCCAAAAACCTCATAAGTGACCATGGAAGCAGACCCTTGCCCAGTTGTGTGTGCAGATGACACTTCAGGCTCTAGCCATTACCTTGATTATAGCATTATGAGCCACCTTGAAGTAGGGAACACCAGTAGCTGGATTGATAGAACGGTGGAATGGCCTTTTGAAAACTCAACTACAGTGCCAGGTGGCAATACCTTGACGGGCTGGATTAATGTTCTCCAGGAAGCTGCTTATGCTCTGAATCAGCATCCGCTATATGGTACTGTTTCTCCCATAGCCAGGATCCATGGGTCCAGGAACCAAGGGGTGGAAATGGGAGTGGTACCACTCACTATTACCCCTAGTGATCCACTAGGAAAATTTTTGCTTCCTGTCCCTGCGACCCTGAGTTCTGCTGGCCTACAGGCTTTAGTTCCAAAATGGGGAATGCTTCCACCAGGAGAAACAACAATGATTCCGTTGAACTGGAATCTAAGACTGCCACCTGGTCACTTTGGGCTACTTATGCCACTGGATCA
>PVIY010055216.1:0-13849 GCA_004026745.1 Myrmecophaga tridactyla | reverse complement strand
AAAAAAAAAATACCCTCAATAAATAAAGCAAAGTAATGTAACAGACACTTCATAAAAGAACATATGTGAGTGGCCCGTAAGCAATTAGTCCCGTTAGAATGGCTAAAATTAAAAAGACTGACTCTACCACATATTCATGAGATCTAAAGCAACTAGATCCATGATTTACTGCTGATGGGAATATAAAATTGTACACTCACTGTGAAAAATCCACTGGTACTGTTTTAAAAAGTTTAAAAAGTATCCCCTGATGGGGGTGCAAGGGTTGTTCAGTGACATAATTCTCACCTAGCACACGGGAGACGCAGGTTCAATTCCCGGCCTATGCACTCCCCAAACAAACAGACAAACAAACAAGCAAACAAATGAAAAACAAAAACAAACAAAAATTCAACAAATGGTGCTGCAATAAGGGGATACTCACATGGAAAAAGAATGAAATATGACCTCCACCCTACACCTTACAAAAAAAAAAGGTAGCCACCATATGGCCCAGTCTTTCATCTCCTAGGTGTTAATCCAAGAGAAAATATGTATCTACACAAAGACTTGTTCATGAATTTCCATAGCAGCCCAAACCTGGATATAATCCAAATGTCCAGTAACCTTAACCAATGAATGTTTAAGCAAAATGTAATATTACCACACCATAGCATATTATTCACAAATAAAAAGTAATGAACCACTGATATGTAAAACAAAATGGATAAATTTCAAAATAACTACAGTGAATGAAATCTGCCAGACACAAGTGTACATTCTGCATGATAACATATATGCACTAAGATTTATACTACAAAAAATACAATTGTATAAATGAACACGTGTATAATTCTAGAAAACGAAAACTAATCTAAAATGACAAAAAAAAATCAGTAGTTTCCTGAGGACTGGGGTACAAGTGCAGGGAGCTGGAGAAAGTGTACAGGGGCATAAGGATACATTTCGAGTTGATATAAATATTATTTATCCTGTTTTTTAGTGTTATTTTTTACAAATATATATACATGTCAAAAAATCATTCAATCTTACACTTCAGATGGATGTAATCTCTCCTCCAAAATAATATCTTTATAAATATGATTCCAAATCCAAGTAATGTTGCCTGAATTAAAAATAAAAATAAAGCCAAAAGACTCTTACACAGTAAGTATATTCAGTAGAGCATATAAGGAATTAACCTTGGGACATTCCAGTGTTTAGCAATCAGAATTAAAGAAAAGAATTTGAAGGGAGACTGAAAAAGGTTAGCCAATAAAATATGAGTTATATCGACACAGAGTGGTAACTCCAGAAGACAAGTTCAAAGGGTTTTACTATGTAAAATGTCACTGACAGATCAAGTAAAACATGGAAGGGGACTTGGCCACCAGGTTTATAACCATGGAGGTCAGTAGCGACGTGAGCAAACGCCCTCACAGCGGAGTGGTAGAAATGAAAGTCTGACTAATACACATTCTAGAGAGAAGAATAAAGAGGAGATGAGATGGCACGTACTGACACCCCCATTTAAGAGTTGGGAAAACTGAGGATCAGGAAAGTTAGACAATTCTCATCCAAGTAAACTCCACCAATCAGGAATAATGCTGAGAAATCTGGTTCTGACTTCCATCCCCTTTCCAGTATACAATGCAACCCAGAATGTTGGCACTGTTAGTGTCTTAATTTTCTCGACAGACAATAATTTAGAAGTCATTTTTGAATTAATAGTGCTCTCCTGAATTATGACTGAGATAGCCCCTGCATTGGCTAGCTGTACTTTTAAGTTAATGAAGATACATTAGGTTTAAAATGATGTCTAGGTGATTTACATTTCTATTGGGTCTGGGAATTTAGGGTTTATTGCTTGGGGAAAACCCTAATTCCCATATATTATGATTGACTGCCCTTTTGTTATAGAGATATAATTTGATTTTAGCCAGGTCTTATGATGGAATCCAGCTCTTTTCTCCTTAAATTTCATTATTTTTTTAAAATGTAGCATAGGATCTATTTTGGTCCTTGCATGAATTAGGTGCCAGAATGGCAATCTTAAACCATGCAGCTGCTCTCCGATTCTATGAGTTTGGGTTAATGCAGCATCTGCCTTGTCTGTCCTGTGCTTGCCCATGTATCAATAGCCAGACTTCTGCAGCTCAAAGAATCTCTCAAGCATATAATAAATAAGTTCCAATGACTTCGTACTTTCTGCTTCAGCTGATATTGGAAGAAATTTCTGTTGTTGTTTAGTTTTTTATCTCTTTTGACTAGATTAAAATTTCTCTTGTTCTCTTAGATTGGTTGAAATAATCAAGGATTAAAACATGTTTCTTCAAAGATCAGTGTTTCTTACTTTTTTCCAGGAAACTTCAGCATCTCCTTGCAATGCAAAAACCTTGGTTTATAAACTGTTTTTCAGCTAGATAATAGAACATGACATATATGCCAGAATACATTATATTGGACTCATTCTAAAGTTCAGGATTAAATTTTTATTATATTTTAAATATATTTTCTTATTGCATACTTTAAAACATTCAAAACCTAAAATATTTATGAAATATGATTTTTACATAATGGGATTTCTATCCAAAGAGGAACAACGACCAAAAAGGAATGAAGCATACCACTCACTTTAATCTCCTATAAGAATAAGTTCATTGTAGACACTACACTTTAAGATCCACAAGAAAGATAAATACAATATTACTGTAACAGGATAATTTATAGAGGCTTTGATTTCTGCTTTGTTTTTCTTTTCTTTTTCAATTATACATCCCCTCTCCAGTTGTAAAAATTTAGTTAGGGCATATAGAGCTCCCCTACAGAAAAACTCTTTGCTTTTATATAGACCTATAGATTACCTTTCAACCTGCTTTTTTCACTTCCAATGTTTCCATGTCTTCACAAGAGTATGCCAAAATACAGAGGTGAGAGTCTAAGGTGTTAAGGGAGAGAGAGAATGTTTAGTTTTTCTAGAGGTAGAGTTCTGTGGGGTCCCCTGGTAGTGGGATGCAGGGACCATGCCTCTTCAGTTACATAGAATGATTAGAGACTTGCTGGTGGAGAGAAGCATCAAAGAAGACTAGCAACAAAGTGACCAATTTCAGCAAAGTTTTTGTGATGTGAGGAAGTGACAGAGCTCCCAACAGCAAGGCATCAGGTTTCTGCTGCAATCACATCCACATGGAAGGAGACCTTCTCTTACCTTAGGGGCAAGAAGGGAGCCTCAATAATGGTCGCTCAAATTTTCTATGAGTCAGAGAATGTTTTGATTCCTAATTGAAAAAATAATAATAATTAGTAGGATGTTTCTTGTATAAAGTGTGTCAAATGTGTCAAATAAATTATTTAAATAAAAAAAAAACAGTTCCAAGTTTCCCTATAACAAAACATAAAATATTTCACCCTCATTTCATATAATCTTTGCAACAAAAATGAGTGTGGATGATATTCTCTATATAAAAAGAGGTACAGAATTATACTCCAAAAGTTCAACAGTTAATATAAGAAGTGAAGAGTAAGATTCAAACTTGGCCTCATTCCAAAATTTTTCCTCTGCGTGCTACAGTTTCAGGTAGATGCATCCTTTCAGGGAGAGCACACTATACGTTGTGGCCTCAAGTGCTATTTCAAGGAAGTTGTCATGCAACTTTCTTTGAAAATTGCAGCACACCTTCCCTCAGGAGGAGAGAGTCTTCCTTTCTTTTTGAGCCAGGCTGCTCAAAAAACAGAATACCTGTTCTCCGCTACTCCTTGCCCTAAGATAGAGGAACAGGCAGTTCAGAGACGTGGTTTCCCAGCTGTGCCTGTGAAACTTAACTTAGGGGTGCAGTATTAGGAAATTCACATCCATTCAATCAGTATTTTTTCAGTAGCAATTATTTTTATCGCCATCTTTCAGAAACACGTGTCTATCTCTCAACTGGTTCCAAACTCATGTAGTAGAAATTACATTGTTTTTGGTCCCCATCAAATTCCATCAACTCTGTTTGACTAGAAACTTTCAAATTCCTTTACTTAAACACACTCAGTAGCTGCTCATTTGAACTTGTTTGGCTGTACATGATAGAAATAGGAACCGATCTAAACTTGTTCTTGAGAAAACGGTTAACTATTTTAATTGTGAAAGGGTCTTGAATGCAAGTTTGTGTTGGGAATACTGGCAACATGGACTTGAACCTTCTCGTATATTATTTCAACTAGTTTTTATACTTCTCTCAATACTCTCACTGTGTGCTGATTTTCCTCACAGAGCAGAAAATATGGCAACAATCCTCCCAGCCGTTATGTCTCACACTTCCATAACTGCCGAGAGAGGAGCCATCTTTCTCAATTAGAAGTCGAAAAAACACACAAAAAAACCCAGAATTCTGATTGTCTGATTTCAGCTCAGATAGTGACCTGAACCAATCAACTGACTAGGCAAGTAGGACTTTATAAAAATATGATCATGCCTGTGGCAATCTGAGAAGAAATGGACATTCCAAGAAGAAGGTGGACGTGCCAGGTCCTCTGCCTGATCCACCTGCAGCTCAGCTCCGCATGGCTCTCTCATGCTTTCATTGCATTAAGGTGTGTCTCTGCTCAGATATCACCACAGGAAGGCTTCCCTGACCACCTTAACTGAAGTAGCACCCCTCTCTCTCTGTTATTTACTTGGCATTATGTTTCTTAATAGCCATGACCATTTTATTCTATTATATATTGAATTGCCCTTTGCTTACTTTATGCTGTCCAGGTTAGAATGTAAACCTTCCGAAACCAAGAAAACTTTTCTCTCTTGTTCACTACTGCCTTTCTAGCATGTATGTCAGTGTCCAGCACATAATAAATTATCAATAAATTTTATAAAACAATCCGATGAGAGGAAGGTTGAAAGAAAGGATAGAAGGAGAGAGGCTCATAACACTACACGCAGCTAACTCTTCTACGTAATAATCAGGTTTATCTATAATTCTGTCACACTCTTATAATAAAACCATAGTATAATGTACTCAAATTATCTGCAAAGAATATTTTTTCACTTTTTTAGAATATACTATAATTCAAAATTTTGCTCCTGCACTTGAAATGTCATTTCTAATAAATATGAAGAAGATATTTAAATAAATATATAGCTATTTTGAAGTAATATGTTGGCTCATATCATAAATCAAGCAATAGTAATTGAATATGGCTGATATTAAGTGATTACTACTTCATTTATCAAAAGTGATTTCTCTGTACAATTATTTCTTTTCTTTTTCTTTGAAAAACAGTCTTTTAATATAATTTCTTACAGCATCATAGACAAAGGAGAGAGTAGTAGAAGAATGTTGTGTTGCTGCTGCTGCTAACAATGACAATGATGATAATAACAGTACTGAAAATTAGTATTTACACATTCAATGTGCTAAGCAAAATAATTCCTTTATGCTCAGACCCTGCTCGCTAAAACCCTCTTTATGCTCCTTTTTCTTTCAATTTGATCAAAAATCTATAATTGATAAAAATTGAATATTTCATTTTTTATAACAATACTGATTTTAATGTTCACTGCATGAACATGCAGAGATGAAACTTGATGTCATCTTTAGTTACATATATGTAATATAGTTTGACTTTTAAAAAATAGTTGAAAAGGAAAGCACTGTTTTCCATCATTCTACATTTTATGAAAAATCTGTTTTCGCTTGCTAAAACTGCCAGAGTGCAATATACCAAAAATGGATCAGCTTTTGTAAAGGGGATATATTTAGTTACAAGTTTACAGTTCTAAGGCCATTAAAATGTCCCGACTAAGACATTCAGAAAAAAATACTTTGACTCCAAAGAAAGGGCTGGATGGTGACTGGTATCTTTCTGTCAGCTAGGAAGGCACAAGGCTGGCATCTCCAAATACCTGTGTCTGTGTCAATCTGAACTGTTTCCTTCTCTGTGCACTCTCTTAAAGACTCCAGGGAATTAATTAAGATCCATCTTGAATGGGTGGAGTCACAGCTCCAGCTAATCAAAAGGTCATAACCACATTTGGGGGTGTCACCTCTTCATGGGGAACAGCTCAATCAAAAGTTCTCACCCTACAATATTGGACCAGGATGAAAAGAACATGGCTGTTCCCACAAGATTGGACAAAATTAAAAGAACTTGGCTTTCCTGGGGTACATAACAGTTTTAAATCAACACATCTATACTCTACTCCAGTTTCCATTTTTCACAAGTTAGTTTGTTACCTTCTAGGCAGTGTTATTTCTTGGATAATTCATTGGCCTGAGTTATGAAAAGTTTCTATCTAGAGCTAGAACCCACATAAAGCAATATAGTTATGAATATGTTTAATAGAAATCCAGTATCTATTGCTTCTTTTATATTTGATATTTTCCCATGAAACTGACAGGTCACAGGGGCTGGAGCTCAGACCCAACCCCCCCTCCCTTTGCAGCAGCGACTGAAACTCCTGGTCCACTGACCCTTAACCCTTTCCCTTCCCCCTCCTCCTTGCCACAAGCTTAATGCCTCTTGCCAAGTGCTGTCGGGGCAATGCCTGGGGCAAGAAACCACATCAAAGAATGATATGACTTCATCAATAAGGAGCAAATACATCAGGACAGACACACAGAAGAAGGAAGCAAAAATACTAGTCATAGGCACTCAGACGAGTCACCAAATGCAGAATTCAGGACCAATATGGGACAGCGAACTTCAAGTATAAAAGGAGAAACACGTCACAACACGGGTGGATGTTTTCTTCAGGCTCTTAAAGAAAGTGTTCCTTTACCCTTTACCCCGTTCCCCTACCACTTCCCCCTTCCCCCTCCTCTTCTCCCTCCCTCCTTTATGATAAACTCCTTTCTGAGTGTTCGGATAAACCACCCAATTTGTTCTAACAGAAATCCAGGTTGACATTGCCTTAAAGTAGGAATTTTCATAGTTTTGATTACACGAAATGTTAGCAATACTTCCTAATTCTTATTAGAGAGACATAGTTGAAAGGAGAAAGGAGAAAGTTTTGTTTTGAATAAGAAAGATCCAAAACTATAGTATAGTTGTGAAAATAAAATCCTTGCTAGCATGAGTATTGTTATTTTCGTAGGGCCAACCCATTTTAAGGATAAAAATAGAGGACTAAGATGGGGGTAAAAGACCCCCCAGGTTGCCATTTCCCCACAAAATCTTGAACAACTAGCAAAAACTGGCAAATCCACCTTCCTCAAAACTCTGGAAAACAATAAATAGGTTGCAGCAAATAAGAAAGGGCAGAATAAAGAAAAATTAGCTTTAAAAATGATAGGAGAAGCTTATGATGCTGTTTTTGGCCTCTGAACAACCTTCTGAAATCTGTACCCCCACTGCATGTCCCTGGTCCTCTGCCAGAGGACAGAGGAATCTCTTTATGCATACTGGAGAGCCTCTAAATCAGTACAGATCTATTGGGTGGAAACCTGAAAGACTGAACCAGGAAGCTCTTTCTGACTTACCCTACCAGAACTTGAGTTGTAGACAAAAGCAATTTGCAGACAATAAAGCAGTTTAAGAAGCAATTAAATCAAAGCAGACTAGGACAGAGGATTAATGGATTTGAGACTTAAAGTGGCTGGGAGAAGGGGAAAGTCTATTTCATAGGGAATAGAGTTACTTTCAGATGACTGTAAAAGAGCAGATCCCTAAAGCCATAAATCAGCACAATCCTGGATAAGACAAAAACTCAGAAAAAACAGACAGGACACTGCACTTTGACCTTTGACTGGTCTTCTTGATAAGAAGGTTTAGCTCTGAGGGACAGCATCAGTGAACAACACAGCCAAATTGCAAAGACTGGGAAGGCTGATTTTTTTTATGTTGGTGTGTTTTCATTAGCTCTTAACACTCAATGAGATCTCTATCATATAACTAGCTGGATAAACATTTAAGGAACAGAAAGATCAGAGTCTAAATTTCAAAGCTGTCAATTTAAAATGTTCAGTGTCCAACAAATGACCACAGAAAAAAACAAAGAAACAGTAAATGATGCCAAGCCAAAGAAAGAAGATAAAAATTCAGAAACTAGCAATGAAAAATATCAGATTTGGACATAGAAATCAAAAAATTTTAAAATCATCTTCAATATGCTCAAGGAGATAAAGAAAATAGTGGTCAAGCAAAGAAGGTTATCAGGGAAACAATGCATGAATATTATAAGAATTTCACTAAAGAGAATTTTTTTTAAAAAAGAAAAAAACAGAAATACTGGTGTTGAAGATGACAATAAATAAAAAGAAAAATTCACTAGAGGATTCAACATCAGATTGGAGTTGGCAGAAAAAGGATCAGTGAACACAAAGACAAGACAATGGAATAATCCAGGCTGAGGATCAGGAAAAAAAAAAGAACAACGTAATTGTGCCAATATATGATTTATAGAAATCCCAGGAGAAGAAAGAGAAAGTGGTAGAAGGACATTTCAAAGAAATAATGCCAGAAAACTTCCCAATTTTAACAAAAGAAACCAATAGACACATTCAAGAATGCCAACAAACCACATACAGGATAAATTTGAAAAGAATAATGTGGCAACACACAGGAGTTAAATTACTGACTGCCAAGGAGAAGAGAGTTCTGAAAGCTACCAGAGAAAAGCAATGTAGTAGGTACAAGAAATATTCAATAAGGTTAAATGTCAATTTCATTTTCAGAAAATGAAGAGAAGAAATATTAAAGTGTCAGATGAAATATTTAAAGTGGTGAAAGAAAACAATTGCTGACCAAATAATCTTATATCCAGTGACACTGTCTTTTAAAATTGAAGGAGAGATTAAGATATTCTCAGATAAACAAAAGCTGAGGGAGTTCATCACCCCTAGACTTGACCTACGAACAACGCTAAAGGGAATTCTTCAGACTGAAATGAAAGGACACTAGTCAGTGGTTCAAAGCAGACTAAAGAAATAAAGACCTACAGTAAAGGTAACTAATTTGAGTAATTATAAATACCAGTACTATTGCATTGTATTTTGGGGTATGTAACTCCTCTTCTTACTTCCTACAGGCACTAGGATGCAAATGCATAAAAGTAATGATAAATCTGTGGTTTGGGATATACATTGTGCAATGATATATTTGGTAACAAGTACAAAAAATTTGGGGGATGGAGAGGCATAGTAACACTATATGTGTATGCTATTGAAATCAATTTGGTATCAAACTGTATGATTGCTGCATATTTAGGAGGTTATATTTTAGCCTCATGATAAGCACAAGGAGAGTATATGAAAAACATATCCAGATAGAAATGAAAAGGGATTCAAGTGGTACAAAACAAAGAATCAAATTAATATGAAAGTAAGCATTTTTTTAATGGAAGAATTGATGGACAAAAATGTTATAATTCTTTAAAAAAACTAAATGGTAAAATAGAGGGAAAAACCCTGCATTTTAAGTAGTAACTTCAAATGTAAATGGATTAAACTTTCCAGTAAAAAGGCAGAGATGGACAGAATGGACAGAAGAGTGTAACCCAATGATATACTACTTATGAGAGATTCATCTTAAATTCGAAGACATACGTAGGTTGAAAGTGAAAGGATGGAAAAAATACGCCATCCTAGTAGTAAGCAACAGAGAGCTATACTAATATCAGATAAAATAGGTTTCACATCAAAAACTGTTATGAGGACAAAGACAGTAATTATATACTGATAAATGGGTCAATTCCACTAGGAGACATAATAATCATAAATATATATGCACCAAATGGCAGAGCCCCTAAATATATGAAAAAAATACTGACCAACTTGAAATGAGAAATAGATGTTTCTGCAGTAATAGTAGAAGACTTTAATGCACTCCTTTCAGTAGTGGATAAAACATCAACCTAGAAGATCAATAAGAAGTTAGAAGATTTGAATGATTCTCTATATTGACTAGACCAAACAAACATCTGTGGAACACTTCACCCAACAACACAATACACATTTTCCTTGAGTATATGTGGATCTTTCTCTGGGATAGACCATATGTTAGCTAAAAAAACAAACCTCAATAAATTAAAAAATATTTAAATCATACAATGTATCTTCTTCCAAACACAAGAGAACGAAGATAGAAATCAGGAACAGAGGGTAAATGGAAAATTCACAAACATTTGGAAATTAAATGACACCCTCTTAAACAACCAATGGGTCAAAGAAAAAAATCACAAAGGAAATTAGTAAATATCTTGAGGCAAGTGAAAGTGAATTACAATAATACCAAAACTTGTAGGATGCAGTGCTAAGAGGAAAATTCATGTCTCTAAATGCTTACATTAAAAAAGAAGAAAGATCTTAAATTACAACTGGAGGATCTAGAAAGAGGAGCACAGATTTAATCCAAACTGAGCAGAAAAAATGAAATGACAAAGATTATGCCAGAGAAAATAGAAAAGAAAAGATAGAAAGTCAACAAAATCAAAGCTTGTTTCTCTGGAAAGATCAATAAAATTGATAAAACTTTGGCTAGATTGACAAACAGAAAATGAGACATGATGCAAATAACTAAAATCAGAAATGAAAGGAAAGGACATTACTACTGACTTCATAGAAATGAAAAGAATTATAAGAGGATACAATGAACAATTGTGTGCCAACAATCGACAAATTCATTGAATTACTCAAGAAGAAACAGATGATCTCAAAAGACCATAAGTAAAGAGATTGAGTTAATAATCAAAAACCTACCAAAAAAGAAAAGCACAGGACCAAATGATTTTACTGTGGCATTTTGCCAAACATTCCAAAAAGAAGTTAACACCAATCCTGCTCAAACTCTTTCAAAAATTGAGGAAGGGACACTTAATAACTTATTCTATGGAGCCAACTTCATTCTAAATCCAAAGCCATAAAAAGAAATCACAAGAAAAGAAAATTAAAAACTGATATCCTTTATGAATACAGATGCAAAAATCCTCAACAAAATACCAGTGAACTTAATCCAACAACACATTAATAGAATTGCACATGATCAAATGTGATTTATCCCAAGTGTAAAAGGGTGTTTTAATCTAAGAAAATGAATTACTGTAATACTCCATACTAATAGAATGAAAGGAAAGAAACATGAGTATTTCAGTTAATGCAGAAAAAGTATTTGACAAACTCCATGCTTTCTGGATAAAAACACTCATAAAATTTGGAAGAGAGGGAAACTTCATCAACATGATAAAGGGTATATATAAAACACACAGCTAACATCATATTCAATCTTGAAACACTACAAGCTTCTTCGCTGTAAGATCAAGAACAAGACCACCCTCACCACTGTTATTAAGCATTGTTTTGGAAGCTTTAGCCAGAGAAATTCGACAAGAAAAAGAAATAAAAGGCCAATTGGAAATGAAGAAGTTAATCTTCCCCTATTCTCAGATGATATTATCCTTTATATAGAAAATACTGAGTAAATTAGTATCAGACAAAGATACTACTGCCAAAAAAAATTCATAAAATGCCAAGATATAAGACCAACATGCAAAAATTAGCAGTGTTTATATTCACAAGTAGTGAACAATATGAATAGAAAAATCATGAAGAAAATCCATTTGCAATAGCAACTAAAAGAATCAAATACCTAGGAATAAATTTAACCAAGGCTAAATTTACTTAAAGGGACTAATTATATACAAAAAAACTAAACAAACAAAAAAAAATAGAAAGTAACAAGACCTGAATAAACATCATGTCCATGCATTTGAAGAGGAAATATGGTTAAGATGTCAATTTTACTCAAAGTGATTTATAGATTCAACACAATCTCAATCAAATTCTAACAGTCTCTCTTTTTGCAGAAATGGAAAAGCCAATCATCAAATTTATAGGGAAGGGGGTGCAAGTTCAGTGGTAGAATTTTCGCCTGCCATGCAGGAGACCCAAGTTCGATTCCCATTCCATGCACTTCCCAAAAAACAAACAAGCAAGCAAAAACAAACAAACAAAAATTCAACAAATGGTGTTGCAGTAATGGGATACTCACATGGAAAAATAATGAAATGTGACCATGCCATACAGTATACAAAAAAAAAAATATAGGGAAAAAGTAAGGAACTCTGAATATCCAAAGCTATTTTAATAATGAATAAAGTTTGAGGACTCACACTTCTTGTTTTTAAAACTTATTACAAAGTTACAGTAATTCAAACAGCATGGTACTGGAAAAAAAACATATAGGCCAATGGAATTGAATTGAGAATTCAGAAAAAAATCTTACAAACTCTGAAAGTTTAAGAATAGTAGTGTATTTTTTAAAATTGTGTTTCCCTTCAGTCTTCAGCACTGTTAATTAAATGTGATCATGAAAATTTAACCCTAAATATATCATTTTTGGTGTCAGTTTTCCAGCTTGTGCCAGTGTCTAGTAAAATATGTATACTCTCTATCTCTTTCTGTCTCTTTCTCTCAATCTTCTAATTCATTCCACTAGTTCAGTGCCCTCCACACAAGTCAGCTATCATGGAAATATCTTTATCTTAGAAATAGAAATAAAATAAGCTAGAAAAATATACACAAAGGTGATTCCACTTAAAGCCTGCAGAATTAAAGCTTTCATGTCCTGATGAGCTCTGAATATTTCCACAGATAAAGAAAATTTCCCATAGTTGTCATTCCTGACCATCGACATAGAGTAAAACTTTACTCCTGGCATGAAGATGAATTTGCAGCATCAAGCCATTTAGTTTGCATACCACTTCTAAAAAAAGTCATAAATTTAAAAATATTTTTCTACTTCAATTCTAGATATTTTTGATGTGTGCTGAAGACACATGTGCTGGTTTGAAAGGATGTATGTCCCCTAGAAAAGCCATATTTAAACCTAAATCCCATTTCATAAAGGCAGAATAATCCCTATTCAATACTGTATGTTTGAAACTGTAATCATATCATCTCCCCGGAGATGTGATTTAATCAAGTGTGTTTGTTAAACTGGATTAGGTGATGACATGTCTCAACCCATTTAGGTGGGTTCAACATGTGCCTTCTCATTTGAGAGAGAAACCCTGAAATTCATCGTCCTTCTTGAACCAAGGTATCTTTCCCTGGATGCCTTCAATGGGACATTTCTATAGACTTATTTAAACATTTTCTCAGCCTTAGAACTATAAACTAGCAACTCATTAAATTCCCCTTTTTAAAAGCCATTCTGTTTCTGGTATATTGCATTCTGGCAGCTAGCAAACTAGAACATATTGTGGTACCACAGTTAATTGGCTGATGCTTAAATGAGAGCGCTCAACCTAGCACAGCCCAAGCAACTCAAACATCATTCATTGCAGCAGGCATGCCTTCTAGCTGACTGCAGACATAATCAGGAACAGATGAGGTTCGCATGCCATCAGCTCATGGCCACAGTGATATAACTAGACAGCTTCACCTGGCCAAGTTGACAGCTGAATCTAACTACCACAACACATAAACATTTTTGTGCTTTAATCCTGAACATAAAATTACAGCATTGAGTAAAGGCTCGTGCTTTTTTGCCGATTGTCCTGCAATGCCCTTTTTATTGTTTTAAGCACTGTGCAACTATAGCATGTCTGTTTTCCTTTAAGAAAACTTATGAATCTTCTAACACATAGGACTGATCTCAAAAGCAATATTTTATTTAGAAAGTACTAGTTCTGTGAAAATCAGCCTTTTACTTTCTTACTTTTTCCAAGGTCATGACTTAAGCATTGAACGTTCTTCAATAGCAGCAAAGACTAGCAGCATAGGGTGGTTTGGAATTATTTGAAAATCACACTGGTGTCTCCAGCAGTACACTGCATCAGTTTTTCCATCACCCAGACCTCCAAAGATCAAAGGATCTAGACTTAGTGGAGGAATTTAAGAACAGCCAGAAGGGACTTAGAGGCATCAGAAACAATTTTCAGACTTAAGTAAAG
>PVIY010055215.1:0-13842 GCA_004026745.1 Myrmecophaga tridactyla | reverse complement strand
AAATGATTTGGCATGATATGAATGTACCAACCAAAAGTGGACAGCTGCAGCACTCCAATCTCTTTATGGGGTATCCTTGAAGAACAGTGGTGAGGGGAAATCCTCCCAATGGGCAGAACTTTGAGCAGTACACCTGGTTGCTCATTTTGCTTGGAAGGAGAACTGGCCAGAGGTGTGTCTGTATACTGACTCATTGACCATTGCTAATGATTTGGTTGTGTGTTCAGGGACTGGGAAAACCATAATTGGAAAATTCATGACAAAGTGGGCTAGAGAAGAGGTAAGTGAGTAGATCTTTCTGAGTGGGCTGAAAAACATGAAGACATCTGTGTCCCATGTGAATGCACACCAGAGGGTGACTTCAGCAGAAGAAGGTTTAATAATTAAGTGTATAATATGACCTGTTCTGTGGACAACAGTCATCTCCTTTCCCCAGAAACCCCTGTCATTGACCAATGGGCTCATGAACAAAATTTTCATGGTTGTACGGATGGAGGTTATGCATGGACTTCCACTCACCAAGAATGACATTGTTACAACCATGGTTGAGTGCCCAATCTTTTACTGCAGTCTTTTCTCACATGTAACTATATTTTTCAGCAATAATGTTCCACCATACACATAAAAATATAGGGTTATACTATATTATTATATAAGAATTTGTGAATCAAAGTTTCTGTCACTATAAGACTTCAATTTGTGAGCCTTTTAGCAAATGTTCCCATTCTTAAGCTCTCATCACCTTTCCTCCATAATTTGTTCATACAGTAAAGCCAGAGCAAAGTACATCAGTTCTTCAGGGTGACTGTGTGTTCTAGTATAAGTATGGATGTTTGATTTGATAAAAAAACAGAACCTGTTAAAGATGTTGGTCTGAACAGAATATAATCAACACTTACTCTATTCAAATGACTAAGATTACAGTCACTGATGAGAAATGTTTCAAGAAAATCTAGTTTAAAGGATTCATGATGCATTTTGCCTTAAGACTGCTAGATAGGAGGCTCTCATATATGACCAGGGCTAAGTATAGAAATTTTGAGCAAATGCCATGATAAGACAAGAAGGAAACCAAGCCTGTGTCTTAGTGGGAAACCAAATCCTGAATGGAGGATTGAGAAGATTAATGAGACACAATTTATGAAGTGTCAAGTGAAAATTTGGAAGATGTAGAAACTGAAGGAGGAAATGTAAGGCTGTCTGACATTCTCAATAGATGGAGTCTTACTGTTTTAGGAATACTGTTAATGAATCAGACCTTTATTTGCACAATTCATCAACAGTCTCTCAAAGGGACCAATTGCCATCTGATTACTTCTGCTACTTTAAAATACAATCCCATAAAAGGAAGTACGTATGTTTCTCTGAAAAATGAATGTAAGTAATATTTGGATCTGATGTGTGAGCATACATAGGCTTAATCTGCACATTCAATTCAGTCAAGGTATTAGGAATTATTTAATTGAGCAAAGTGAGCTCAATCATGATTGAAAGATTAGTTATGTGAGCTCAATCATTGTTGAAAGGTCAGTTAGGAGATATATGTTTTGCTGGGTTCTTTTTATCCTTTAACAGTCTTAATTCTAGCAGCAAGTATTATTAGATTTTTAAAATGAGGTTGCATGAAGTTATATAAAAATCTCAAATCGTATATGCTCAGACTTTTCATTCTTTGTACTTTACAATATTGTTTTCTAGCATGATGAGAAAACATCAAAACACAGTACAGATCCTAAGCAACATTGTAAATATCATCCTGAGGTATTCTTCCTTATTTTGGGGGTATCTACTTTCGTCCCTTCAGCTCTCCCTTGGCTTCAGTTTCCCAGTTTACTCATACTCTATTGATTCTCCTTCTATCAGGAATGCCATTTGATAGTCTCATTCCCACAGACATATTACTCTTCATAAACATGGATATTTCAAAAGTGGAATATAATGGGTTCAAAGAATAAATTATTTGTGATTTAATTTCAAGGAAAGCAACACAAGTGAGAGTGATGTTTGGGGGATAATATGCAATTCATCCACAGAGGTGACTTTTGATCCTCTATTTGGGCACAGAGTAACACATTGAAGAGCTAAATACTGTTTATTTAGAGATTTTCAAATGGTTATCATATACAGTGCTTATATATATTATTTGAAAATGTAATGAAACATAGTTCTGTGGTCAATAAACTTTGGAAATTCTATTCTATAAAAGAAATATTTTTCAGTGCCTGCCTGTGCCAGGCAGTTTTATGGACTGGGTATACAATGTTGAAGAATACAGACAAGGGTCATGTCTGCAAGTAAATTAAAGTCTGATGGGGATAATAAACAAGTTAAAAGAGAAAAGAAGAATACAACTTTGTCAGTGATAAGTTGATGAAAAAAGGCTGATACAGAAAAGAAAAACTGGATTTTTATGTGTTTGGATTTTGTGTTTGAAACACTGCTAAAATTTTAAGTAGGCTGAGGTTTAAATGATGGTATTGCCTTTCCTTTTTTATATAAGTAAGTTAATATATGTATATGTAATGGGGATGAGGTCTCCTGCAAGAGGGTAAAAATTTTACTGTTTTTACATATAAAGCACAGACACATATATAAACAACACAAATAACCATATAGTATATCTGTGGTATTAAAATGACAAGGTTAGCTAGGGCAGACATCTAAAACAAATTACTTAGGGTATGATAATATAAAAATGGATGAGAAAAACTGCCTGATTCCTGTCTAAATGGTTAGGTGAGAAGGTGGACTAACTTCCTCCAAAAGGTTAGTAAAGATGATCCAATTTCAGAGGTTGGCTTATTAACTATGAGGTTTATACTCTGTAAAATTGAGAACTTCCCACTCCAGAGCCTAGGGTGTAGGGTCATATATGCCAAAGAACTGATTATAAGCTGTGAAATAGGCTGTAAATGCAAGACATCATTTTATTATTGAAGTTAGAAAAGAATGAAGGTTTTATACCCCAGTATTTTTAAAATAGAAACACATTACTTGAGAATATTATTTGTTGTGAATAAGAGACGATAGTCTTATATTTTTCAGGCTGAGGTACATGTCGTTTAATCCTTAAAAAACATAGCTAACCTAAAAAAAAACATAGCTAACCTGCAGCCAAATAGATATAATTTTAATAATACTCAATGGGTGACACGAACACCAGACAAGGTGATTGAAGAACTCTGTCCTGCTACTTGCTAGGTGTCCAGAATAAATTGGATTGTCTTTTCTTCATCCATAGTCAGGTGGATGGATCACTGTGTGTTCATTCTGCTTATAAAAGGACAGAGCTTGTTTCTGGGACAACTAATTAAATGCTATGATTTGATTTTGTTTGTGAATCATCAACTTGGCTTGGCTCCAGTGAAGCCCGGCCCTTGGTATAAAACTATCACTGCAGGTTTGGATGGGAATTCATAGGCATACTGATTAGCTCCTCAGTCAATAGAGATCCAACCTCAAAGGGATGCAATTGGAATGATGCAACTTGAACAATTTCAGCAGTTTTGAAAAATGGCACTCTGCCCACTTAGTTAGGTCCATTACCCAATGGAGAACATCTTTTTAATGATGTTTCTTTTATGATGTGGACTGGAAACTGTTTTCAAATTAAGCTCAAAGTAGAGCCAAATGACCAGTCACAGTACTAAGAATGATTTTGTAGATAAATAACCTGGCTTGGTTTTTTAGCAACCTTGCCTATTTAGATGGTATTTAGTTTCCTTTGCCAACTACAAAGTCTTACCTTAGGACCCTTAGAGAAGCTGTTTTAAATTTCTCTTTAAAATCACTAGAAACTCTAGTCCTATCAAAATAACTTCTCATTAAATGATTGGATGAGTTGTTCCCTGTGTAGGCCCTGATTTACTCACATTCACACTTGGAATAACCAGGTTTAGACTAATCTGTCATGATTCCTAGTTATTCTGAAAAAGAAACTTTGTGTGACTAAATTCTTGGTGGAGACAGACATTTAGTTACCCTGATGTGATCTTAGAAAATTTATCTGCACACTCTTCTAAATTCTACCTCCTGGTACCATTGGGTAACACTGGGTTTTTGGAGTTCACAGAAATGAATCCAGATTGAGCATTGGAGGTGGATTTAAAGCTTATTTAAGTATTAAACAGGCTGGTATCAATTTAAGCTGTTATTTTAAAAATGTTGAAATAATTGAATTAGATAAACATCTGCACAGTTATATGATAATTCAAAATAATTGAAGTGTTTTATCTGTTTATACAAATTGGGTTACATGATGGGGATCCTTGAGCTATTAGCAATTCTTAGCTTAATTTACTTTCATCTCTTTTGACAAACTAACCCCAAATAATGTCTTTTGGCCTCCATCCAGATCATTAAATTGATCAAATAAAAAGTATTTATATGTTTTAGAGATGTATTCTAAGTAAGGGGAGGGTATATATCCGTGTTATAGAATGAAAAAATCAAACCACATAAAGGTCCACACACATAACCTTTAGAGGTGAGTGGATACTGTAGAAAATAAACACTTTCACCCTTTCCCTGTTGGACCAGTGGAAAGGACTTGGTGTTGAGACCAGAGCTTCGGTGTTAAAATCTCAGACCCTCCATCTCTTATTTGTTTAACTTAGACTCCCAAAGTATGAGTTTCCAAGCTGTAAAATGGAGGTAATATTATCCAACATGGACTATTTCCTAGGTATAGGAACTGAGCAATTTCTCTTCTTCCATTATTTATTAGTTATAATGAGAAGATCGTGGCAGGTATTGTCACTTTTATAAGCTCCAGCTCTCATTTTAAAATCATGGATGATTATCACCTTACCAATTTTTGGGGGCAAGGGCAGACACAAGAAATCAAACCTGGGTCTCCAGCATGGCAGGCAAGAACTCTGCTACTGTGCCACAATTACCTGCCCTCAAATTTTGACCTTTCATCTACCCTACAATAAAATTTTGGCTATTTTAAAGTGCTTAATAATTAATTTCTAACTCAATTATAAATTTTAAGGAGATTTTCCTGCTCCTTTCCTATTTTTTCACATCATCTGTCTGTTATCATAGGCAGACCAGGTTGTTAATTGTTTTGCCCCATCAACAGGAGGTTATTTCCTCCTAGGAATGAGCTAAAGAAATCCTTATCTGGTATCGTTGGCTTAACTGCTGCATGAATATGTGAATCAAAGACTTGAAATACTATAAAATAAAACTACTCTGGCCAAAATGTGATGACAAATACAGATTCAGATCTGATCCAGATCCAAACCTCTCATTATGAGTGTGATTACTCTTGTCAAGCAGAAAAGGAAGCATAATAATCAACACAAAAAATTTCTGGTACTGAATGACATATACCCAACCCTTTTTGTTCCAACAAAAGTTAAGTTTGATGAACAGAATGTTTCAAAATTTTCCCAACAGCTGTTGTTTTAACTTTCCATTTTATTTTCCTTATTGATTTTGCTTAAGCATGGTAAAATTCATCCTAATTTTATGATCTCTTCGGCAAAGTAGCTGTTTTGCTTAGATTAAGTGGGATTTCTATAGTTAATGTGCTCATTTAAAGAATTTTCAGAACATTACCAAATTCAAAAGTGATCATTTTGATAACACCTCTGTATATCCAAAAGAATATGACACAGATATGATTTTAAACTTAAAGTAAAATATATTAACTCCCAAATCAGATCAGGTCACAACTTTGCTTAAAATCTTGTAATGGTTCTCCATTTCATTGGAGGAAAACCCAAAGTCCTCACTGTGGCCTCCATGAATTTCAGTGTTCTGGCTCACAGTGACTTCCCTGACCTCTTCTCCCTTCTCTCACTCTGCTCCAGCTGGACTCCCTTCTCTTCTGTGAACACAAAAAATGCATCTGCTTCCTCACAGCCTCGTGAATTTCCCTTGTCTTGAATCCTTATTCTTCCTGTTTCAGCTAATTCTCTCCTGTCCTTCTTACTGAATCCTATTCTATCTATTCACACCTGCCCTTCACCTAGTCTTTATTTTTCTGTAGCACTTACTGCCCTCTGTTATACAATACAAATAATATAATTTATTTACTTATTGTGCTTTTTGTCTGCCTCCTCTAATAGACCATAAATTATGAGGCAGGGAAATTTTTTTTCTTTGATTCATTCATGTTTCACTAACACATAGAGAGGCCTAGATGCGAACTAAATAAATATCTGTTGAACAATTGGACAAATAAGGTATTTTTCCATATTCAAATTTCAATATATCTCTAATATTAAGCCACTCAAATATTAAGTTTAGCTAAATTAATGTGATTAGACCCCAGATCTTGGTAATAACTATAATCCATGCTTTGACTTAATACAGAAGAGATATTTCAAAAATATTCTATATACTATTGAATTTCCCATGTATACTGAAAATTAAAATAGTGAATAAAGCCATTTTTCTCTATCCATTCTTCTTTATTTTCCTCATTCTATGTTCCTTCTCCCAACCAATGGGAAAAAATAATGTTACTTTCAGAGATGTGATTTTTATTCTGAAGTTATTTTTGATACTACTAAAATTGCCTATGAACATGATTGTTCATATTACTAGTTAGGCTTGAATTCAGCTAGAGTTTCTGAATTATTCAGTGAACCTCATGGTATTAGGATACAACTTTAATGATCATAGTACAATTATATGCATGAAGGAGATAGATCAGAACCCCAAATAATCAAAACCTCAATTGTCGTATGTCCCCAATTCTATAGTTCTCATGTTTCAATTGTCACACTTAACCACTTCAATGAAATGTTGACTGTACTTTGGCTGAACTCGGATTCTAGTAAGGCAATCCAGTCATTCAGTGTATAATGAATATTTAATGAGCTTTCATGATCAATTAATCTCAGAACTTGAAGGAAACTCAAGGGAATATTCACTCAGTTTCTTGCCCTTGGGTAGTTCAATGAACTCCTTGAAAACCACTTTCTCTAAATGTGCTGGTTTGAATCTGTTATGTAGCCCAGAAAAGCCATGTTTTAATCTTGATCCAATCTGTGGGAGGAGCCATTTATTTTAATCCTTATTCAGCCCTGTAGGTTGAAAACTTTTGACTAGATTATCTCCAAAGTGATGTGATATAGCCATTTGTGGGTCTGACCTAGGATTAGATGGAGATGTGACTTCACCCATTCCAGGTTGGTGATTAGTTTGCTGGAATCCTTTAAAAGAGGAAATCTTTTGAAGAGAAACATAAGAGCTAACAGAAACAACAGAAATGACAGAGTCTAGAGAAATGACAGAAACCTCTGAGCTGACAGAAATTTCTCAGCAGAGCTGTCACTGATGTGGACACACAGGGAACAGAGACATTGATGTTTGGAAATGCTTGGAGCCCAGCAGATGTTGCCATGAGCTTTTAAGCAAACCTGACCACGGAGAGACAGATGTCAGCCATGTGACTACCCAGCTGACAAACCCATGAACCTTCCTTGAATTAAGGTAACCTGTTGTTGGCACCTTAATTTGGACACTTTACCTCCCTTAGAATTGTAAACTTGTAACTTATTAAATTCCCCTTTATAAAAGCTATTCTATTTATGTATATTGTATTCCAGCAGCTAGCAAACTAATGCAGCAAATTTCCCCACCTTCACTGGGAAACTTGATCATTGCTTCAGAGCTGGAGTTAAGTTTAGTATATTTGTACTAAGAAGTTTGTTGCAAGTTCTCATTCTTTGGTTGCTTTTATCTCCCAAACCAAGGAAACTTTGATGTTACTATGTGTTAAATAATAAGAGCCTTAGACTTGTCATGAAGAGATGTGGATTCTAAGCCCTCATCTGAGAATTCTCATCTATGTGAGTTTGGATGATGTAATTCCCATTTCTTGGCATCAATTCCACATATTTAAGGAGGATAAATAAAAATGAATGAATAATTTTTTATCATTTTTCTGAGCTATGGAATCTTTGTTTATATATGTTATAAGATTTTTTAGTCTTTACAGAGACTTTTTAAAATCTAAATCTTCTTATTCCCATTGTTAACAACAGCAACAAAATAAAGGGTCAGGGTTGGGACATGATTTTCTCCAAGAAGTTTCTATGGGACACTCTGGACTGTTGGTTCCCAGAGTTCCTGTGGTAAAAATGCAAAGCATGTTACAATCTATTCATGTCAGTATCCCATCTCCATTTCTCTCTTTTATTTCTTTTCCCCAACCCTATCTCAAACTGATGCTTCATTATCATTACCAAACAGATCATTTGTAGGCCAGAGTTCTAGGTATTAATTTGGTCTCAAAGGTAGGAAAATCATCTTGGAACTTAATCTGTACCAACTTTAATAACTTGCAAGCACATTAAAAGCAAAAATAAAACTTTATTCCTTGATAGTAAAAGAGCATATATTCTCATAAAAATCTTTAAAAATTAAAAGATAACATGAAAGACATGTATTCAATAATTTCTTTATCGTTTATTTTCTCTCACTTTTTTCCTTTCTACAGTGATGAAAAATCATCACTGTAGATAGGAATAGAAAAGGGAAAATATATTAATAATGTCAAATAAAATAGATTATTAGTTACATTTTACAAAAAAAATTGTAAATAAAAGAGATTAAGAAACTGACAAATTCACATAGAGTTATGTAGAGGAGCTAGAGCTTAGGTCTACCACACATATTTCACCTATATACACATTTTACCAGCTTCAAAGTCTTTCATGCCCCTAGAAGAGGTGTGTCTTTGCAAATCATATTGGATTTCCTCACCCACAATTAACTGTAAATTGAAGCTTAACTTGTTGGCCCCATTCTTTGCTTTGGCACTCAGATAGTGTGAGTAGCTCACTGGACAATCCTGTGGAGCTGCATAGGTAGTAATGGTTGGTAACTTATGAGGCTGAAAGTTTGACTTAGTCAGTGTAAGCTTATGAGGCTGAAAGTTTGACTTAAGAGGCTGAATGTTTGACTTAGGCAGTGTAAGCTTTCCTGGGAATTACAATGAATATCCATACAGTAAAAACAGAAACATTTTACTTATGCTCTTCCAAAGTAAACCTGTGAGGACGTTTGGTTTCAGAGATATTTCTCTCAGAAGACAGGAATAGTTTCTTCCATAAGGAAGTTTTCAGAAACCATATTGAGAAACTTACCCTGTTTTTACATCCCCCCCTTTTGTTTGTCTAAGCAGAGCTTTTGGGGAGGAACTTTGTGAAGTTGGGCCTCCTCCTTCTCTATAACTCCCCAATTACCATAACTTTCTGTGAAAGAAAGTGTTGCTCAATCACATAGAAATATAGCTCACATGTTTTATCTAGACTTCATGATTCTCATTCTAAGTAAATTAAATTTGAAGATATGAAAAATGTACTTATTTAAGGACATCTATTTGGTCTTGAGGTACATTTATCAATCTGTGTGAAATATTTTCTTCATGTTGTTGTCCCAAGACTGATTTGATGGGCTCTCTAATTAGTCTGTTTCCTGAAAAAAGATGGAGGTCCTGGAGTATATTTACAAAATGCGAGGTTAAAGACATCCATGTTTCCCAATTCTTCCCTGCCTCAGAGTAAAACTCAACTGTCTCTTAAAAGCTGGTCTCCTCACAGAAGGAGAGCATAAACACAATGTGCTGCTAAGGCTGGACAGAAGTCCTATTCTTCCCATATAAAAGTTTATATGAGTCCCCTCATATAAAGAATGTAAGGTTAGTGATGATGTTTCAGGAACAGTATATAAGATAGGGCTGTACTTCTATGCACTTTATTCTGGGTTTCCAAGGCCCATTGTGACCCTAGCTCATGTGACCCTGCAACCACACACTCCCTCTGATATGGGGGTAATTGATAATGCAGGGAGTAAGAGGGGATAGAAGCTGTGATGTAAGCTTTGTCAAGATACCCTTGCAAACATTTTTTCTCACCTCCTGTCTGCTCAGTATCATTCTACACTATCCTTTCTGACTTAATGCTCTCTCTACCTTTTCCTCATTTTACTATTCCTCATTATAGACCTAGTTTTCTGCTTTGTTAATTGTCCAACAATGAAATTTACAAAACTTGTTTTTGGAGCCAGTGCAGGGACTTAAGGTGGGAATTGATATCGTCCTCTTCTTCTTTCTAGGATGCAAAAAGAATTTTAAAAAATCATGGATGATTGGGAATTGATGTTTTATAGAAGATATAGTGCAGATGCTAGAGGGAGCAGCTATTTAGTAACAATTTGTCCTAGTTGTAGTCCAAAATTGCTCAACAAAATTCTCCATATTAAAATTTAAATGTTAGGGCAGACCACAGTGGCTCAGCAGGTAGAGTTCTCATCTGTCATGCCAGAGACCTGGTTTCATTTCCCAGTACCTGCTCATTTCCAGTACCTGCTCATGTTAAATAAAAAAATTCAAATGTTGTATGTAGAGAACAGACATCATCATGCTTACTTTGCAAGAAAATATGCAGATCAAAAGTGCTATTACAGGTAGCCACAAAAAATGAAAATAAAATCCCCATCTTCAGAGTTCACAACCTAGTAGTTTATGTTTCAAAAACCCAGTAACAAATTCAGATCTTTTGTGAGTTCTCAGTATTTGAAAATATTGAGTAAATGTCTTTCAACTAGGAATGCTAGCTGTTTTACATGTCAGTTTAAAGCTCAGGTGATATACACCTAGACATATCTGTGACCTCAGAAAAAGCTATGTTCTTTTACTCCATTGCTGTGGGTGCAAAGCTATTGTGGGTAGGGCCTTTTGGTTATATTATTTCAATTGAGATATGACCAGCCAATTCAGGTTGGTTCTTATTCCTTTTCATGAAGTCCTTTATGAGAGGGTAAAAGAGATAAATGCCAAAGAGAACTTAAAGAAAGTCCTGGAGATGCTGAGAGTAAAGGACACACCTATGGAAGCTGAGATAGCCTGTGAATCCAGCAGCAGAAGGCAACAAAACCCAGGAAAGAAGAATCAGTAGACACTAACTACATGCCTTCCAATGTGACAGAGGTGTCCCAGATACCAACAGGAACAAGATATATTCAGAGAAAGTATTCTCCTTGTGATGCCTTATTTGGACTTTTCATGGTCTTAGAATTATAACTTGTGAGATAAATCCCCATTATTAAAAGCCAGAATATTTCTGGTATACTGCATTCCAGCAGTTTTAGCAAACTGAAACACTTTTTAATATTAAATTTTAAATCCCTACAAAATCTGTAGAGATAACTTTTCATCTTCACTCTTATTATTACTCCCATCCCCTTTCATTTGATGTTCTGTACCCACAGGATCTAACAATATACAGAATTCCCTACATTCTCTATCTCTAGTCTGAACAATTCCATTTAACATCTTGTTTTCCTTGTTCTCACCTCCAGATACTGCTTATATTTACATTAGTTTTTCTCTCATATAATTCTCATGCCAATATATGTGGAGGTGACATTTTGTTTTATCTGTTAAAACAATTAGCATTTGTTATAGGAACCTCCCCACAATGACAATTTCAGACCAGATGGCTCTAAAGGTCAAGTCTTCCAGGAATTTGAAGATAAAATACACCATTCTCATCCAAAGTTTGCTAGAAAGAAAAAGTAATGAGGAAATGGTTTTCAGCAAATTCTCCATATCCAAAAGATCAGTAGACTATTAAAACATGCTTAATCATTGGAAGGTGATGACTTCATAAGTTATCAGGAAAATGCCAGTTTAAAGCTCAGGTGATATACACCTAGACATATCTGTGAGCTCACCAGGAAACTCAAATGAGAATGGTGGGGCATTGTTAATGATTGATGACTGTGTAGAGCAACTGTAGCTGTCATACATTGCCTGCTGAGAGTTAAATCATTAAGACCACTTTGAAAAGCTCTTGGATTTATCTTCTAAAATTGAAAATATGCTTATCCATGACAGAGAAATTTCATAATTTCATATATATGGTCAAACAAAAGTAGATTTAAAAAAACTGGAAACAACTCAAATGTCCATATTTAGTAGAGTGAAGATACATCGAGGGAAATAAGATAATAAGCTCTATACATGACAATGAAATGTAATAAACTACATCTGTACAGTGACATGGATAAACTATACAAATATATTGAGTGAAAGAAGCCATAATCAAAGTGAATGTATTACCTGTTTTTCATGTGTAAATATGAAAGAGGGGTTAAGCTTAAAGTCATGGATTTGAAAATAAGGAAAGTTGTTTCTCTTCCTGAGACATTACTAGAAGGAAGCAATAGAATGTTTTAAGGTTTCAAATTATGGCTGCAATATTTCTTGATTTTGGTGTTTGTTTCCTGTATATAAGCACACTTACTTTGTGAAATTTCTTCTGCTTTTTTCTATTCATATGTTGAAAGTGGATGAAAAATTGCATTTAATAAACATAGATGAATATTAAAAACATAATCTATATCATGCAGAGAGTTATTCAAAACATCTTCTGTCTCATTTTTTTTTGCTATCACAATGACAAAATAGTGTTTCTCTACTTATGACAGAATAAAAAAATTGCAGATATAATCTGGAAAACATAAAAGTCATTGATATCAAGTGAAGGACAGATATGCTATAACTTTTTTATTTAATAGTATAATATATATACAAAGCAAAGAAATAAAAAAGCAATGGTTTTGAAAGCAGGCTTCAAAAAGTGGTTACAGTATAGATCCCAGAGTTTGCCATGTGCTACCACATGATTCTTTCATATTTTTCCTTCTAGCTGCTCCAGAAAAAGAGGCTAGAGGGCTTAAATACTTTTTTATCATCACAATCGACTTTTTTCCTTAATTTTTTGTGAACAATAACATATGTACAAAACAGCTATAAATTTCTAAGCACAGCACCACAATTAGTTGTAGATCAAATTTCAGACTTTGACATGGGTTACAATTACAAAATTTTAGGTTTTTACTTCCAGCTGCTCTAAAACACTGCAGACTAAAAGAGATATCGATTTAATGATTCCGTGGTCATATTCATTTGTTAAGTCCTATCTTCTATGTATAATTCCACCATTACCTTTGCTCTTTTCATACCTCTCTTTGGGGTTTTTTGTATTATGGAAATTCTAGATTTTTTTTATTGGATGTATCTGTCGCTAATATGGGGTAGGGAGATGGAATTATCTGATGTTCTGGAGAGGATGGGCTATGTTATAACATTTTGTGCTATATTATGGCTTCTCAACATTTTAGAAACATAAAATTGGAGGTGGTATAGCAATGATATACTCAAAAGGCATCTTATCTTATTGTAATATTTAATAACATATTTAGAATTGCTGATATATTTTCAGGTTTATAAGCCCTTTAAGTATATTGATTTTACTTCATGAAAAATATACCCCTGGAGTTTAATTGTCTTGGAACAAGGAAGGTAGAGTAATTCGGGTCAGCCAAGAAACCCGACTATTTTGCAGCAATAGCCTCTCAAATGGTTTGGAAGGTGGTAAATGATAGGGAACTGGACTTGGGGATGCCACCATAGAGGATGAGTGCCCAAGACTCTATATGTTTGTAACCTTTCAAGAGATGTAACAGAAGCTTTAATTCTCCAGCTCTTTAGCCAGATTTGACCTTGTAAAAACTGCAAAATGATTATGGATGTAGGTGGAAATGATCCATACTGTTTTGTGGTTTTATGAGCATCATCATGCAGCTGCAGTGTTATCTGTTATGAATGGGTGTGTTCTAGTTTGCTAGCTGCAGGAATGCAATATACCAGAAACGGAATGGCTTTTAACAAGGGGAATTTAATGAGTTGCTAGTTTACAGTTCTAAGGCCGAGAAAATGTCCCAATTAAAACAAGTCTAAAGAAATGTCCAATCAAAGGCATCCAGGGAAAGATACCTTGGTTCAAGAAGGCTGATGAAGCTCAGGGTTTC